>JBAKBP010034237.1:0-20905 GCA_037953745.1 Lithodes maja | reverse complement strand
CCGGGAGTGAGAACGTGATAGCAGATTGTCTATCAAGGGTTGATGATCCAGGATAGTCGTGCACGGTGTGTGGGTTGAGCAGGAGTAAAATTAGGCTATCATAACGCCGTCCAAAAAGATTATAAAACAATAAAATAAACGAGAATTTTTTTTTTAGTTTTGTAAGTCTTTATTGTTGTAGCATGATGCATGCGATATTGTGTTTTATGTATAATTCACACTTCAGTTGTTGTGCACCTTTTGCAATTAGTGGCAGCTAAGGGTAGCAGGTCGGTTGGTTGCCTGTCAGATTTTGATAATGCTTCTAAGGTCGATTATCTAAAATCTTGGGGGGGCTGTGACGCACCCAGTGCGTGGCAACGCAACCTGATTGTACTCCTTGGTACTCCACTGTACCGCCCGTACCACTGTACCGTGCTGGCTACCGTCAGCAGCTATGTATATTGAGTGTGACAACTTATAACTATGTTCTTTGTATCTCTGCAAAGGTCTCGTCATGTGCTAACCAGTGGTGGGTTTTGTTTTAAGCCATGTGGAGACCTTCCATTTAATATGTAGTATCAATAGAGAAGTTGATAGATAAGACAATGGGAGTTCAGAGAGAGAGAGTGAGTTAGGCTTCAGAGCGAGAGGGTAGCAACGCGCCACGCTGCCGGGGGGGTGGTTGCCAGACGTATTGACTGGTTGGCAGCCTTGCGCTTATAGCTGGACGCGACAGGGTTGGTAGTCCATTGCCGCCTGCCTATGCTGCCTGGGCTGCCCATGTTGTCGTACAGCACATTGCCTGGAGGCTCGCTGTGTGTTCCATGATCAGGTTGCCTAGAACCTTTGAGATTCTAACATCCCTTGCCCTCTCTCCCAATTTCTCACGGTTGCACTCTTTCTCTCTGACGACATTACTCTCATTTCATTCTTCTCTCTATTTAAATGCATAACCTTCCCTTGAGGTCCTAAAGGAGTTTCAGCACTCACCTCTCGTATTACTCTTAGGACAAGCATATATTTACATGTATTAGATTTAAGGGGTTAATGTGAACAGCGATCTTCTTGATGAGGATAGTTGGTGAACGTTCTACATGTTCACGAGTTATATGCCCCGCTCATCATCCAATTTGTGACTAGACTGGTGCCATGTGTAAGAGCCCGACCACGCCCAGGAGTTGTCTGTAGAGGGGCGAGGACTTAGCCTTGATTTGCATACCGAGCCAGGAGCGAGTGTAGTACCAGAGACTACAGCTCGCTCGTAGTGCCGGTATAGTAGAGTAACGTAATTTATCTGTCCTTGTGTTCTCTACAGTCTTTTCCTGGGTTCTCGCTTTCGGTGCTGGGACTCGTTGTTCCTGTGACTTGGCCTGCTAGCTAGAACACATGGGGATGATGAGTGGGATATATCTTTATTTTACTATGCATTGCAGCTCTCTTTAAGTATATGTATGTAACACTTTACAATACACATTACTCACACACAAGACAACACTACTAATACTTTCATGTATCAATTAACTGCACTGTCGTTTTGCTGCTGTGTCCGGAGTTCTATTGCGTAGGGCGCATACGGACTCAGAGGGGAGACAGAGTGAGAGAAGCGAAGTAGCCTATGCGGTAGTAGGCTACCGGCGCAGTACTGTTGCCTGCAACCTTTTAGTTATTCCAAGTATAGATTCATTATTATAATAAGTGACTACTAATTATGTTCCTTCCATGTGTATTATTAGGTATCTACTGGATCATGAACATCTTGTATGCTACATGCTAGTGCATGTTAGTAGGGGACAGTTATTCTAGTGCACGCGCTTTCAAGTAGGCGTGTACATTTGTCATTTAGCATTTCACTGTCATACCTTTAGCCTGCTTCTATTCTACATTATTAGAGGCTTAATATTAACGTAGTTTCTTGAGTATTGCATTTCTTTAGTAATAACGTAACCTATAAATGTCTGAGGGAGTTTAGCCTCATAGCCTACCCCTGTTGTACACTTTCGCCGAGTTAAGGTACCTCGTTACCATAGACGATAACTCTGTAGGGCGTTGGTGCTTTTGTTGTCTGGAGCATATAGTATTTGGGACTGGAATCGAGCGTGTCGTTGTCACATAAGCCATTTCTGTCCTACGATCAAGAATCCCGAATATGTATTGCCGATCCAGCCGTAACAGGATAAAGGTCCTAAAACAGTAGGCTGAATGGGGCAGAATGGATACAAGCCAGAGAGAGAGAGAGAGAGAAAGAGAGAGAGAGAGAGAGAGAGAGAGAGAGAAAAAAAACAAATAGCAGGTCACCCCCCTTAACCCCTTCTGCATGGTGTCGTCATTTTCAACTGATTCTGGTTACAATTAGACGATTTCCTTTAGCTTATAATCTACCTCTAGGACTAACAGGGTCAAAATACGATCTCAATAGCCAGTCAGCTGTTTATGTGTGATATCGAGTAAGTCCATCTGTACAATACCGGTATGTGTGTTGTATAATTTGGTTGAAACTAGACGATTTTTTCAGCTTAGGGAAAACCTCTTATTGTCAAAATTATCTCGATTTTGTATGTTTTTCCGATAAGTATGTTGTATATACTGTATTTCTGCATAACAACAATCGATAATATTCAGCTTGGGAGAAACGTCTGATAGTAAAATTGATAGATAGTAAGATAGTATGCCAAATGGTCAAATGGACACTTTCTATCAAATGACAGCTTTTCTATTAATGTTCATTTTCCGCTTGACGATTTTATGCCACTGACGTAATACTATAACATTTAACAAGTAACTCGCTAAATAATAGACAATGGTATCACTAGCATCCGCTATGATCCGTATTAAACATATAGGAAGATGAATAGTGTGTGTGTGAAGGGGTATCTCTGGCATTCACTATGATCCGTATTACACATATGGGAAGCGAAGTATGGGCCAGATGGTGGCTTGGTATGCAGCTAGCAAAGGTGTACGTGTGTGTGTGTAAGTGCTAGCGTGTGTATATGTGTACACTGTATATATACTTGTACGATATGCTTTACACACACACACACGTGTGTATATATATATATATATATATATATATATATATATATATATATATATATATATATATATATATATATATACTGTATATGTAAACACTTTTTGCGAAATGCCCTGGCCAAGCCTCGAACTCTGGTCAGTAGCGTTGCAGTGCAGCACCATACTAATTTGACCACCGAGGAGTTTAAGAATGATAGCTCCGATGGTCACATAACCTCGCGTCACTCACACAAACACACACTTGCAAACACTAGCAACAAAGAACCAGAGAAGGGTACTTGTAATTTTGGGCCACGAGAGAGAGAGAGAGAGGTCAGATCAGGTGAGAGAGAGAGAGAGAGTGTGTGTGTGTGTGTGTATGTGAGTTAGAGAGCCAGAGACAGTCTCCACCCTGGCGCCTGGCACCACCACCATCATCGCCACATCACCTTTGTTTATACCTCACTCTTCACTCTCACACCTTAAATGAACATAACAAACATTGACCATGAAACATTTGTGCTAATTGTATCCCGAAATTCCCTGTGCTATGTTCCCAAAGACTTCACAATTAAATCTTGGTGGAGGCTGCATTCACACCAAAGCGTTTTCAAGATGTTTGCTTTGCAGAAAGTTTGTGTAATTTGTATACGGTTTTCGGAAATACTCTCTATATGTACTGATGCCCCATGCCAATTAAATGTAGGCAGATTGGTGTCAGCTCTGTGTGTGTATGTGTGTGTGTGTGTGTGTGTGTGTGTGTGTGTGTGTGTGTGTGTGTGTGAGTGTCCATCCATATTTAATTGTTACGGTGAGTGAAAAATACAAGACATAGGTCCATCCATAGCGATGTAATACATAAAATCCCTTGGGGGGGTATGTTCTCAGCATGATCATCGCCACCTTATCTGGCACCACTGGCTTGTGTAGCACCTCTTCTCAGTGACCCCCAAGTTGCTTCTGATTGATTCCGTCTTTCCATTATCCCTTTCAGTATTACGGTTAATTTGTTTATAATCTATTGAACACTAGAACACAATGATCATGTCGGTAATAACCTTTCGCTATAGTCAAAGAAATTATATATAGCTAGAGTCATTCTTCCTGTAAAATTTGAGATTACTTTTACTCACTTCTGGTTAACACGACATGTTTTTATTTGGCGCAGCAAAAGCCTCTGTTAGTAAGTGTGTTAGTATGTCCACAAATACTGCCTGGGCCTATTATTATCCATGGCTCACTCTTCAACTAACAATATACTGGTTCCTAGTACTGCTGTACATCTGTTGTTGTTTGTCCTATTTAACCCCTTCACCATGAGGACGTCATGCTCGTCTTATTTTGGTTACCATTAGATGATAATAAACTCTACATCAAGGACTCAAATGGAGAAATACGATCTCAATAAACCCTTTGAATAACATAGGTTCTTATTACACTGCATAAAATCGTCATATTTTAGCCAGACTCAACCCAGAGAGAGAGGCATGTTTTAGCCAGACTCAACCCAGAGAGAGAGGCATGTTTTAGCCAGACTCAACCCAGAGAGAGAGGCATGTTTTAGCCAGACTCAACCCAGAGAGAGAGGCATGTTTTAGCCAGACTCAACCCAGAGAGAGAGGCATGTTTTAGCCAGACTCAACCCAGAGAGAGAGGCATGTTTTAGCCAGACTCAACCCAGAGAGAGAGGCATGTTTTAGCCAGACTCAACCCAGAGAGAGAGGCATGTTTTAGCCAGACTCAACCCAGAGAGAGAGGCATGTTTTAGCCAGACTCAACCAAGAGAGAGAGGCATGTTTTAGCCAGACTCAACCCAGAGAGAGAGGCATGTTTTAGCCAGACTCAACCCAGAGAGAGAGGCATGTTTTAGCCAGACTCAACCCCGAGAGAGAGGCATGTTTTTTCTTCGAACGCCATGTTGATGCCTCAATTGCCAAATAACGATATTTAGTATTATTTTGATCATGTAGAATGTGTATCCAAAGATCCAACTACATATCCTGTACCAGTATTACCAAATTATGAGTATAGATAGAGATATATTTGAGTGCAAAGAGAGCAAAATATCACCAGTGGCAGCAAGATGGCGGAGGTTGGCCCATCTCTGTTACTACAGGGTCTATTATAGTGAGCCGCTTTCATCCCTTCCCTTCCAAGTAAACAAATGAACATCAAGAGAACATTAGGGATGATATATTGCCATTGTCACAGGATTTGCCTTATTTTATTCTGCACAATTTGTTGGGCCTAATTTGTTGCCAGATATCTCAGGATGTTTAAGCAGTACATGGTGGCTAGCTGTCTCCTAATATGATTAACGCTTACGTTAGGGTTCATATAAAGCAAGAAAGGCCAGCACTGTATTGAATTAACATAAGTGAACCATCTATTCACTCATGCTGGCGGTTACCGAAATAAGTGAAAACAAAACAAATCATAATACAGTAGCCTCTCATTTATCCAACAAACCCACACACAATCACTGTAACTTCACCGTATATCATAAATCATAATACAGTAGACTCTCATTTATCCAACAAACCCACACACAATCACTGTAACTTCACCGTATATCATAAATCATAATACAGTAGCCTCTCATTTATCCAACAAACCCACACACAATCACTGTAACTTCACCGTATATCATAAATCATAATACAGTAGCCTCTCATTTATCCAACAAACCCACACACAATCACTGTAACTTCACCGTATATCATAAATCATAATACAGTAGACTCTCATTTATCCAACAAACCCACACACAATCACTGTAACTTCACCGTATATCATAAATCATAATACAGTAGACTCTCATTTATCCAACAAACCCACACACAATCACTGTAACTTCACCGTATATCATAAATCATAATACAGTAGCCTCTCATTTATCCAACAAACCCACACACAATCACTGTAACTTCACCGTATATCATAAATCATAATACAGTAGCCTCTCATTTATCCAACAAACCCACACACAATCACTGTAACTTCACCGTATATCATAAATCATAATACAGTAGCCTCTCATTTATCCAACAAACCCACACACAATCACTGTAACTTCACCGTATATCATAAATCATAATACAGTAGCCTCTCATTTATCCAACAAACCCACACACAATCACTGTAACTTCACCGTATATCATAAATCATAATACAGTAGCCTCTCATTTATCCAACAAACCCACACACAATCACTGTAACTTCACCGTATATCATAAATCATAATACAGTAGCCTCTCATTTATCCAACAAACCCACACACAATCACTGTAACTTCACCGTATATCATAAATCATAATACAGTAGCCTCTCATTTATCCAACAAACCCACACACAATCACTGTAACTTCACCGTATATCATAAATCATAATACAGTAGCCTCTCATTTATCCAACAAACCCACACACAATCACTGTAACTTCACCGTATATCATAAATCATAATACAGTAGACTCTCATTTATCCAACAAACCCACACACAATCACTGTAACTTCACCGTATATCATAAATCATAATACAGTAGACTCTCATTTATCCAACAAACCCACACACAATCACTGTAACTTCACCGTATATCATAAATCATAATACAGTAGCCTCTCATTTATCCAACAAACCCACACACAATCACTGTAACTTCACCGTATATCATAAATCATAATACAGTAGACTCTCATTTATCCAACAAACCCACACACAATCACTGTAACTTCACCGTATATCATAAATCATAATACAGTAGACTCTCATTTATCCAACAAACCCACACACAATCACTGTAACTTCACCGTATATCATAAATCATAATACAGTAGCCTCTCATTTATCCAACAAACCCACACACAATCACTGTAACTTCACCGTATATCATAAATCATAATACAGTAGACTCTCATTTATCCAACAAACCCACACACAATCACTGTAACTTCACCGTATATCATAAATCATAATACAGTAGACTCTCATTTATCCAACAAACCCACACACAATCACTGTAACTTCACCGTATATCATAAATCATAATACAGTAGCCTCTCATTTATCCAACAAACCCACACACAATCACTGTAACTTCACCGTATATCATAAATCATAATACAGTAGACTCTCATTTATCCAACAAACCCACACACAATCACTGTAACTTCACCGTATATCATAAATCATAATACAGTAGACTCTCATTTATCCAACAAACCCACACACAATCACTGTAACTTCACCGTATATCATAAATCATAATACAGTAGCCTCTCATTTATCCAACAAACCCACACACAATCACTGTAACTTCACCGTATATCATAAATCATAATACAGTAGCCTCTCATTTATCCAACAAACCCACACACAATCACTGTAACTTCACCGTATATCATAAATCATAATACAGTAGACTCTCATTTATCCAACAAACCCACACACAATCACTGTAACTTCACCGTATATCATAAATCATAATACAGTAGCCTCTCATTTATCCAACAAACCCACACACAATCACTGTAACTTCACCGTATATCATAAATCATAATACAGTAGCCTCTCATTTATCCAACAAACCCACACACAATCACTGTAACTTCACCGTATACCATAAATCATAATACAGTAGCCTCTCATTTATCCAACAAACCCACACACAATCACTGTAACTTCACCGTATATCATAAATCATAATACAGTAGCCTCTCATTTATCCAACAAACCCACACACAATCACTGTAACTTCACCGTATATCATAAATCATAATACAGTAGCCTCTCATTTATCCAACAAACCCACACACAATCACTGTAACTTCACCGTATATCATAAATCATAATACAGTAGCCTCTCATTTATCCAACAAACCCACACACAATCACTGTAACTTCACCGTATATCATAAATCATAATACAGTAGACTCTCATTTATCCAACAAACCCACACACAATCACTGTAACTTCACCGTATACCATAAACTTCCACATACGTGTTTTACTCTAAGCAATAACTCTTTCCAATCCGAACTGAATCAATCATCATGATAGTATTTACAGGCTGGTGCTAGAGTGCATCTTATTTACATTTGTACTTAGTTAATTTAGTAAATACACCATAATATTTCTAAGGGATTAAGAAAAACAAAAAGTTAAACTTAAGCTACCCGGCAGTAGCTAGAATAACTATTAAGGTCATAGTGCAATTATAAGGTATATTTATGATATGTTTAACCCCTTCAGCACAATGACGTAACCTTCATCATATTATGGATACCATTAGACTAATTTATTTAGCTTATAATATATGTTCTACCTCTAGGACTCATAGGGGTAAATACGATCTCACTAAACCCTCTGAATAACATAGGTCCTACTTAAACTGCAGAACATCATCTAAATTTAGCTAGAAAATGCGTCATCGTGCTGAAGGGGTTAAGTAATATTCCTCGGTAATTTCTACAGAACAGACCGGATGGCATCCTTCAGTTGTGTCCCTCATAATATGGGAAGCGAGAGAATGACTAAGAAGGTGTACGAGAGCGAGGTGGAAGGACAGAGAGGGAGATATAGACCGAAAGAGAGGTGGCAGGATGGAGTGAGGAAGTATATGGATGAAGGCGGTGCTGGTTGGGAGAAAGGGCGTCGACTGACTGGGGACAGAGGTGCATGGGGGTGGTTCATTCGTGGCCACCCCTTCGGGGATCACTGCGTCAGGCAATAGATAGATAGATAGATAGATTTAATATTATCAAACCCTTCAGAACGCTGACGCGATTTTTGCTTCTTATTCTGACCAACTTTGAACGATTTTATGCCGTTTAACCCATTCAGTACCGGTGACATCCTTGCTATCTTATGCTAGCAACTATTGAACAATTTTATTCAGCTTAAGAAGGACGTCTACTACTAAAAAGGCTACGGGCTAACACAATT
Organism: Lithodes maja; assembly: GCA_037953745.1. NCBI lineage: Eukaryota > Metazoa > Arthropoda > Malacostraca > Decapoda > Lithodidae > Lithodes > Lithodes maja. Next base: position 11,968 of record JBAKBP010034237.1, on the reverse strand, counting down.
AATCCTTGTAGTTTCCATGTATCCTTCCTAAGCTACATAAAATTGTCTAAATATAGCTGAAATAAAATACAAAATACGCCGCCGGTAGAGAATGATTTAAAAATATATATATTACTCAGATTGTATATTGAGAAAGTGTTGAACCCCTTTGAGTCATAGTGGTATATTATAAGCTAAAGAAACTCGTCTAATGGTAACCAGAATCAGACAAAAACTACGTCATCGTGTTCAAAGGTATAGATGGTATTTAGTACGTCATTACTCTTTATAGAAACCAACAGTTGAGATGCTCGGGTCTTATTTAATAACTTGGGTTTTATATCCTGGTCTGTTATGAAAAGTATAGGACCTTTATTTGCCTCGTCCTTTTTTATTAACTATTCTGAGTAAAAACCAATGTGTTAAAGTCAAGTGAAGGTATACTGTATAATTATATAGTTAGCTGTTCATTGATAGATAGATAGATAGATAGATAGGTATACGAGTTAAAATAAGTGCATTTATATATTCTCCTGTCAGTTTTGTAACTACAATGCATATAAATAAGTGTGTTAAATGAGTGTTGTGATATTTTAAGTGTGGTGATTCAGTACAGCCGGCAGGGGGGCGGGTGGGTCCAACGGCTATATTTACGGCAACTTATTACACATCAGGTACGGTCCAACTCAGTCAGTCTTATATAATACCCAAGTCTAGAATATAATTAAAGGAACCTCTGAAAAGCAAACATCACGTAAATAATAAATAAAGGAGTTTCAATTAAGCCCGAAACGGCATGGCATATGTATGAATCAGTATTAATGATCACGACTGTACATGTTGGAGGAGGAGTGAGTGATCCACAAACGGTTATGGAGGGTATTTATTAGGTAGAGTCTTTATAGGCAATGTGGATGGATTGAAAATACTGAAAATGTTTCGACAAATTCCGTTATTGAGGCTTAGGATATTTTGCAAGCAGACATAAACACACTAACAGGCATAATTACAATATCCTGCTCTACGGAATACACCGCATGTTGGTAAATAAATAATCAGAAACTATTGTAAACAAAATCAATTATCCAATGTGGTAACTAAAAGCTCGGCGATATCTCAACTCTCCATACAGAAGGCACTGTGTGTGTGTGTGTGTGTGAATCACCAGGGGGCCAGTGAGCTATTATCGTGCCATGCGTCTTTTTATAAGATATACCGTATACACCGCCATGTTGAATACCTTTGGCTGCATTCTGCTTACCTTCCCAGTGTTGCCATTCTGATTCCGGTGGTTTAAAGTATGTAATCCGACCGATCACAATTTTCAAAATCCCTTCCATATAGTGTATGCACTGCTTGATTTTGCAAATGTATGATTTACAAGACAAAATAATAAGTCTGGCAGCTACTGTATATAAGTCTCTGTACGACCCTCCCTACATAAACCTAGTCCGGTAATAACCACCAATGGACCTCCCTGGGAACCAAGACAGTGCCCGGCTGGTGGTGATGGTGGTGAGGTAGCCATAGTCTCTCACACCTCCACCTGGGCTGTGGCTTCACCTGTTGTCTGCGGCGCTGATCTCACAGGGGCTTGCTACTTAGGATATAATGGCTACCGTCACTTCCATGGTAGGGTCGAGAGACTTAATTTGTAGATTTACTGTAGACAGATTTATTGAAGGAATTACTTTTTTTAACGGTGGGGCCAAACAAGTCCAGTGTCTGAGTACCTTTCTATAAGACGTCATAATTCCTCTGTAGCTTTCTTCATATTCCCCAGGAAATGAGTGGAATATGTGATTTTGTGATTATTTTATGATCAGCAAATCATAGAGATGCCTTTTTAGGATGAATGTCACGAAAGAGAGTCCGGAAATACCCGACTCGACTTTTAGCAGACTTACACTAAACCTGTTTGGGTAAGCTCTCTCTCTCTTCAAATGCCATTCAAGATATACAAAAAGGTCTAAATGTCCTAGAACATTCCCTGGGATGCAGGGTTACGATATATAGCTAACCACAGCCCTCAAGCCCAAAAATATAACACTCGAAACCTAAGCATGATGTGGTCAAAATGATATGTCAGTCTGAGACATACAGTGTTTGTTTTTGTGTTTTTGTTTGTTCAATACTGTCGGCTTCAGGTGTCATTTATCGACTCTTTCTGGGGCACAAGAGTTATAACACAATAATATTAATTGGCATCATGTATAGATACTATTGTTTTATTCCATTTATATATTATTGATAATTGATTTTCCAATCACTGTATGTTTAGACACTGTATGTAGTCTACACATTTAGACTGTGCACCATTTTTTATTATAAGAGGTCCTTCCTAAGCTGAATTAAATCGCATACTATTATTCTGCATAAGAAAAAATAATAGTATTAATATAATTGGACCGAAAGAGCTACGAACAACAATCGCAAGTAACAAAACCTTTATCGGGATCGTTAAGGGAGCCCACCTCGCCTTTTTTTCTCTTTTTCTCCCTCTCTCTTTGGCTTGTATCCATTCGGCCCCATTCAGCCTACTGTTTTAAGACGTTTACCCCCATCCAGGTGTCAATATTTTCCTGGCGAGCGGTAGCGAGCCAGCATATATATATATTTGTTTTGACAGCAAGCTATATTTGTAAATTTTTCGATAGAAAAATTTCTCCGGCGAAGCCGGATTTCTCCATACAATGTTGGCTCGCTATCGCTCGCCAGGAAGAAATCGACACCTGGATGGGGATAAACATCTTAAAACAGTTGGCTGAATGGGGCCGAATGGATACAAGCCAGGGAAAGAGAGAAAATGAGAGAAAGATAAAAAAAAACTGGTGACCCCAGGAGATATATAATAGGAGATAATTAATAGGAGATATATAATTATGACACCAATAGTATTTGAAATGTGTTGGGGAAATACCTTAGATTTAATGTGATAGCTTCGTAATGTATTTCAGAGTTAACCCCTTCAGCACGATGACACCTTTGTACCTTTGATTCTGGCTAAAATTAGACGATTTTATGAGGCTTAAGGAGGACCTATATTACTCAGAGGCTTTATTGAGATCGTGTTTACCCTTGTGTGTCCTAGAGGTTAATTAATATAAGCTAAAGAAAATCGTTTAATGGTAATCGTAATATGAGGAAAAGTTACGTCATAATGCTGAGTGGATAAAACATACAGCAAAACCGTTGTTGATTATTAGTGCAAGAGTTTATTTCCAATTAACTCTTTGAGGATCTAGGAGGCAATTTGTTTTTATATTTCTGGCTATTATTGGACGATTTTATTCAGATTAGGAAGGGTATATGGCAGTCAGGAAGTTAAATGAGACAGTCTTTACCCTTTTAACTCCAACAGATCCTTCTTAAGCTGTGTCAGATCGTACAGTGATAGCCAGAATAAACTGCTAAAACGCGTCATAATCCTCAAGAGGTTAATATTATTTGTTTTTATTTTGTTTTTGAGTAGACTAACACTTTGCTGATACTAAGGTATTATGTGTTGGATTGTGTATCGTTCTGTTGATCATTATATATTATGTTACTTATGCTGTACAGTCGGGGGTATTAAGGGGGGTCACCTGCTTTTTGTTATTTCTGTCCTTTTCTCTCTTTCTCTGGCTTGTATCCATTCGGCCCCATTCAGCCAACTATTTTAAGACGTTTATCTCCATCTAGGTGTCGATTTCTTCCGCGAGCCAGCATTATATGAAGAAGTCCGGCTTCGCCGGACAAATTTTCTATCAAAAAATGTACAAGTTTAGCCTGCTGTCAAACAAAAATAAAAAATATGCTGGCTCGCTACCGCTCACCAGTAAAAAATTGACACCTGGATGGGGATAAACGTCTTAAAACAGTAGGCTGAATGGGGCCAAATGGATACAAGCCAGAGAAAGATAGAAAAGGACAGAACAAATACAGGTCACCCCCCTTAAGTGTTGTCATAGATTCCAGTGGTAGTCGCTCAAAAGGTATTATTGGGTTCTTTATAGTTACTGGGAAAAGTGCTTATCCCTCAGAGTATTAGTCAGTCTCCGAAACTTTATGAAATATCTGACAACACATAATTATTAACCTCGACTGTACATCAACTATTATTCGAGGGTTTTCTTAACAAAAAGTTATATACAAAAACACAATTATACATATTATACATATTGGGCTAATTATACATATTGGGCTAATTATACATATTGGGCTAATTATACATATTGGGCTAATTATACATATTGGGCTAATTATACATATTGGGCTAATTATACATATTGGGCTAATGATTTTGTTATCGTTAAATACACAATAATTGGATGAAACAAGTAATTTAATAAAATAACTGAATTCAAAGTTAACCCAAACAATAATGCAATCAATTGATACAACACACTCTTGTACACCACATACAAATAAATACATGAAATATATAAATGTAAATATATAGAGTGCTTGATGATGTAAGGATAGTCAAATTCACGTGAGTATGTGTCCTAAAATATATAATGAGGTAACATGTTATAATAAATATATAATGAGGTAACATGTTATAATAAATATATAATGAGGTAACATGTTATAATAAATAATGTAGACAGAGTGATGACAGTAGTGGATCACCATATTATATGATGATATAGTGAATGTGTGGGCCAACATAGAAGGGGGGATGGCGTATATAGTGAATGTGTGGGCCAACATATAAGGGGGGATGGCGTATATAGTGAATGTGTGGGCCAACATAGAAGGGGGGATGGCGTATATAGTGAATGTGTGAGCCAACATAGAAGGGGGGATGGCGTATATAGTGAATGTGTGGGCCAACATATAAGGGGGGATGGCGTATATAGTGAATGTGTGGGCCAACATAGAAGGGGGGATGGCGTATATAGTGAATGTGTGGGCCAACATAGAAGGGGGGATGGCGTATATAGTGAATGTGTGGGCCAACATAGAAGGGGGGATGGGCCTATTTATTTCCTCATTTATGTTTATTTTTATAGTTTTAAGTTTCCTCCCTAGACCTCAATCAAGCTTAACAAAACACCTTCCAAGACCCTCCTTCAAGATATTCTTTTTATATTTTTTGATAGAACAATGTCCCGGTCGATCGCCGGTTCCTTTCAATTTATAGGCTCGCTATCGCTCGCCAGGAAAACATCGACACCTAAATGACACGAAAAGTCTTAATATTGACAAAGAAATGGGACGAAAGGTCTTAAAATCACCAAACTAATGGGCCGAACGTCTTAAAACTTGAAAACTAATGGGGCTAAACATGAGGAAGAAGGGGGACCATAAAAACGGCCCATCTCCCCTTAAGAGTGAAGCAGCAAGTGGTGTAAGTTATAAGTGTAGGACAGCAGCTGACAGTGTGGACGTGGCAGGTGGTTGGAATGTAGGACTATTATGAATCAGTGATGTAGTTTGAGAGTAAATGTTGTGGTGATGTAAGTAATGGATAAATATAGTGATGATTAGTAATGAGTGTAAAGCAGTAGATGATGTAAGGTATATGAGTGTGAGACAGCAGCTGGCAGTGTAGACATGACAGTAGGTGGTTGTACCGACAGATCCCTGGACCTCTCCACCACAACGCCCCTGGACAGACGTCGCCACCCCCAGCCCGCTCTGGTTCGGTATCACCCACCGGTTACCAGACCTCTGCCCCGTCTTCCCCAGAGGGCCCACGTTCCCGCAAGAAGAGTCGCAAGGCGATCCGCTCCACTTCATCCGACAACATGGTAGAAGCAGGCATGGGTGACACTGGACAAGGCCGGCCTATGTGGAGGCCGAGACAGGAGTTTGAGAGAAGTGTTCCTCCCTGGGCCGAGTCTGGAGCTCAGCCGCCTCCACCACCTTCGTCAATGTTCGCTACACTGTCACCACCACCACAGCGCCGCATGAAGCCCGCCTCGCCACTCTCTACTGCCACTGAGGCGAGCCCCAACCCGACGCATTTTAATCGTCCAACACCAGGGGCCAGTCCCGTCATGGTTAGGAGGTCTCTCTTTAAGAACAATGGTTCAGCCAGGGCCAGATCTGTGGACTCCATGAATCGAGCCCCGGCCTGGGCTGATCATAAACTAAAATCTACACCAAGAACAGAGTCACCTTCTAGAGCAGGGCAGAGACCTACTTCTCCACCTCAAGTTCCTTTTCAGATCACAAACTCCTCTGCTCCTGCTACTTCAGTTCAAAATCCAGTTGTGCAACCATCAGCAAATGCAACCATGGAAGCAAAGACAGGCACCTTAGCTGAATCTACATCTATAACCACTGCAGAAACATCATCTACTAGAAAAGTTGTATCTTCAGAAATGCGACGAGTTAAGGTGAAAGAAAGTTCCATGATTACTTCTTCTCAATCCAACAGTGAGATGATAATGAAAACCCAAGGTTCTTTGCCTGAATCAATCACTCAAGTGAAAATTTTGGACGGCGTGATGCATCCCGCCCAACCCACCATTAATGCCGGGCAGAGTGCCAAGGAAGGCTCCCCCAGGCCCCGCCCCCAGCAGCCTAGTCAGATAACGCCACCCTCTCAGGGAGATAAAGGTGTGATGCAGGCCGGCTCTAGCAAGGTGGTAAACGTCAAGGTAGTCTCTGAGGGTGAGACTCCAAAAGCCAGCTTACCGCAAGGGGAAGGGTCTCCCACACCCTGGCGTAAAAATGTTGCAAATAGAGGAAAGAGTGCCAAAGAAGCTTCCTCTCTCACCCACCCACCCCAGCAGCCGCCCCACCCCACCACTGACGTTAGTGCTGCTTCTGAACCTGTACGTCACACTACCGCACCCTCAGCTCAGGAAAACCAGACTCAAGAGGCTGCCCCCTGGAGGAGACCAGCTCAAAAGGAAGATCAAATACCAGTTTCAAATTTCGCCCCACAATTTGTCTCGGGGGTGACGCAACAACAAACTAGCCTAAAAACAGAGTCTCTGCCGACTGAATCTCCACCCTCTTGGCGGAAACAGCGGCCCCAAGCTCGTCAGTCACCAGTAACTGTTACGTCTACTACCACAACACTGCCAAATACTACTGAATCAACCACTGCTGCAGGGAAACACTCTCATACCACTGATACAATTGCAAACGTCTCGCGTGTTCAAAATTCTTCCTCTATTATTTCATCGACAGTAGAAACTTCTCGTGACATCAGTCTAAGTAAAGAATCCGTTTCTGTGCAAAAGAAATCCAAGCATAAAACTGATGTAAGTGCAACAAACATTGTGCCTGTCGCTTCTAACGTAAACATTAGTTCTTCTCAAGTCACTGCTGCTACAACTAAATTATCTACATCTGAGAGCAGTGTTGCATCATCAGTTATTATAGACAGCCACCAAACTTCTGCATCGCATATTTTACCAACACAAGTATCAACAATCACAAAAGCCGCCCCTGAAGTGACAAAAAGAACTACTGGAATTGAAGAACAACGACAAACTATCAAATCTGAAAGTGATGTTCAACGTAAAACTGTGCGTGAGGCCAAAAAAGTAAAGAGTCCCTCACCTGCACCAAGGTCAACTGTTCTTCGATCACCTACACCACCACAACAATCCAAACAACCAATAATAATACCCACACCAGTCAGCCAACCTCCACCTACCACACAACTACCTCCACCACCTACCACACAACCACCACCATCTGTAAAATCAAATATACTTAGCGAGCCCATTGCCCCTCCTGTTCCCAGCACTGAAGTAAAGCAGACAACAGAGGCGTCAGTTGTTAGTGCAAAAGATAAGACCTCCATCATGCCGATACCAACACCACCTGCACCAGACGCCAAGCCTGAGAAGGGTCGCGAGCGTGCTACACCCCCACCACCAGCCCAGCACACTAACACAGACCAGGAGCATATAGATAAAACTGTCTCTCCTAAACCTGTTACAAATATCATGCAGACGCATGATAGTGAAGTGACATCGCAATCAGTACTTTCAGCACAAAATGTGACTGTGGTCTCTATAACAGCAGAAGACCTAGGACTTCCACCCCCACCACCTAGTTTCTTGCAAGATGATATATTACCACCTTCCTCGCGCCAAACTATGCAACTACCGATTAGCGAAGGTGCTGAGAGTGACATACCATCACCAGAGTATGTTCGAGAATCAGTAACGAGACGAATCAAGGCTTTCGAAAAACAGGCATCAATTGAAGACGAGCCTCCCCCACCGGTAGAGCGCATGCCTCCAGCTCGTCCAGTGGCGCCTTGGGTGAAGAAGACGTCCTCGGGCCTTGTTCAGCATGATAATTACTGGGACCCCACGAGTCCCGACGATAGTGACGCCTCTCTGCCACCTCCACCCCCCACACGTACGAAACTTGAACGCACGATGTCCCCCACGAAACCTGAATGTACGCTGTCCCCCACAAGACCCACACAGACCAGGGAGCCACACAAGGTACCGTGGCCGTCATGTCACACCTAACGCCTCAATGTTTACTGTATCCACTTCCTCTTATGTCCTACTTGGTCCACCTACCCTCTCCATCTGCTTCACCTGCCTGCTCCACCTGGTCCACCTCCGTAACACCTTTACAGTAAACCAACTACCATATCCGTCTTGTGCATTCGTATAATTTACGTTCGTGCCGTTCATTAGTTTCCGTATTTAGGAGCATTAATTATTTTATCATCGAATTTAATTGTTTTATTGTGTGAATAATTGCATCCATATGTTTTAATAGACAAAGTGTGTGAGTGAATAATATTTGTCTGCACGAGTAAGATAACCTAGTTTTCTTCTATGAATATTTTACCATGTCATTGAGGCATTGTACTATATGATCATATTAACTGTATGTATCTAATGAAGCTAATAATTAATACGCATTCCTCTGCTATGGTTCATAGAAGTAGTAAAAGTATCAACATAACAAAGTTGAATGGTTTTAAATTGTTGCAAATTGTAAGGTAATTAAACTTGACAAAAATACCAACATATGATGAAAAGTAATAATCATTGAGTATATAAGCCCTCTACTACTTAATAACCTGATACAAATATAATCATATCATTTCTAATTCACCGACAAACCCCAAGATTTTATATTCACCGTCAGTTCAGGATTTACCGATGTTTCATATTTCACAATTAATTTACTAGTACGTTCCTAGTTTAAATAGCCTAAACATTCTTCTCTCTTTCAACCAACACCATTTAAGTAAACATCCTTCGTTCGACAATCACTAGTGTTAGTAAACTATGTTATGCTACATTCGTTCACACTAAGTTAAGGTTTTCCTTTACCAACCACTCAGGCTCTTTACTAGTCGTCCCGTGTCTTTCACCACATTTCCAAATTAACTAAAACCAAATATGTTCCTTTTCGCCCCATAGAACCTGTCTCTTCCCCCATCCACTACCCCGTCTTACCCTTGCATTCTTAAATCAGTATTTCCCCTCGCAGCGCTGTTAATGGACGAAATAACTTGACAAATGACCTACACTTTAGTAACGGGAATAATAATTGGTGCACTCTCTGTAAACAACAGTCGTTCACACAGTACTCGCTGCGAAGGGAAGTAATTGATTTAGACTACAAACGTTAAGGGGGCTGACCTGCATTTTTTTCTCCTTTTCTCTCTTTCCCTGGCTTGTATCCATTCGGCCCCATTCAGCCTACTGTTTTAAGACGTCTATCCCCATCCAGGTGACGATTTCTTCCTGGCGAGCGATAGCGAGCCAGCATTGTATGGAGAAATCCGGCTTCGCCGGAGACATTTTTCTATCGAAAAATGTACAAATTTAGCCTGTTGTCAAAAACATTTAAACAAATATGCTGGCTCGCTACCGCTCGCCAGGAAAAAATAGACACCTGGGGATAAACGTCTTAAAACAGTAGGCTGAATGGGGCCGAATGGATACAATCCAGAGAGAGAGGGAGAAAGAGAGAGAACAAATTAACAAGGTGGGCCCCCTTAATTTTTCCTTATCTCCACGTTCCCCTGCCATCCATCTGTACTATCATCTGGTTCTCTTACAGCCATCTCTTCTGTCTCATCCATTAACCTCCTTTCCTTCCCCTCCCGTCAGTCAGTGCCCCGTCTATTACACGTACCACCCGTCACTTGCACCCCAGTTCTACTCTCATTAACACTCGGTTCGGAAATGTCTTTTATAGTAATGCAGAAATGCAGATTCCATTTATAAATAGTAATAAAAACAATATTAAATATATATATATATATATATATATATATACAGTATGTGTGTATGGTTTGATATAAATACAAGCCTTCCCCTCACATGATAACGCAACTACCATAACATAGGGTTGTAAGCCAAAGAAGGAAGTACAGTTGAGGACAGATAATGATGGTACAACAGCTAACAATACACCTAAGACAGTAAGTAGAGTATGTTGACTAATGAAGCACACTAATGATCATCTATGCGGCCTAAATGACCCTTTGTAATACCTGATGATAGTCTATGCGGCCCAAATGAGCCTTTGTAATAACTAATGGTTGTGTGTGTGAGGCGCTGGTCATACAGTGTACCCTGACTACCTACCTGTCTGCAGTTGGGCTTTTTGTGTTGGTGACTAATGGAGCCACCTTACATCTTCCGTATGTAGAGTGCCTTAACGCCTTAGTGATGTAGTACAGTACAGTCGTGAGCATGTATAAGGTTACACCACTTGGAATATTTTAACCATTAAGGGGGGTCACCTGCTTTTTTGTATCTGTCTCTCCTTTTCTCTCTTTCCCTGGCTTGTATCCATTCGGCCCCATTCAGCCAACTGTTTTAAGACGTTTATCCCCATCCAGGTGTCGATCTTTTCCTGGCGAGCGATAGCGACCCAGCATTGTATGGAGAAATCCGGCTTCGCCGGAGAAATTTTTCTATCGAAAAATGTACAAATTTAGATTGCTGTCAAAACACAAATATTATATGCTGGCTCGCTACCGCTCGCCAGGAAAATATTGACACCTCGATGGGGGTAAACGTCTTAAAATAGTAGGCTGAATGGGGCCGAATGGATACAAGCCAAAGAGAGAGGGAGATAAAGATAAAACAAAACTGAGGTGGACTCCCTTAAAGCCAAGTTGTGAAGAAGCTGGACAATAATATAGCATTGTATTATCTGGTTTATGTTTTATACTGACTCAAATGGGTGTGTTGCCATTTATGTTCTTGACTGTACCAGCATGTTACTGTGTGTTATGTGGTATTAATTTGGTTATTCTTGTTTGTTTTTATTCTCATGTTGTCTTTACTTTCCAATTTTAATTTAACTGTACGTGGTCATCAAGGTAATTATTTTGCTGGAATAATTTTGGCCTGACATAATATCCCAGAATATCTAGGTCGAGTCACAAACATTAAATCATATAGTCGATACATATTATACAGTATTTAGTATTCATTTAATGAAACTCACCAGCTTTGAAGTTATATAATTTATCGACACATATAAAAGGAACAGGTATCGTATAATCTACTAATGCCAGGTCTGTATAAGTGTATTCATTGTCGAATTGTCATTTAAAATACGTTTATGCAGGCCAGTGCGCCCAAAGTTGATATACCTATATATACTTTGAGTGCGCCTTCCTTCACAGGGGGATCATGGGGCAAGAAATTATGTTGTACTTAGATATCATTAGTAATTTATTTCTGCATATATTTTTGTTCTAGAATGTGGTCAGTAATGTATTGTTAATTGTGTTTTGCTGTTATGCCTGAAGAGCATGTTATTCCACTTACTGTATTTGTTTTCTCTCTCCACAGGCCGCCAACACCACCACCACCACCACCGTTCCTACAGCAACACCACCACCACCACCACCGTTCCTACAGTACCCCTTCCACCCCCAGCAGTAGCCCCCAGCCCTGCCCCACCACCACCCCCAGGGCCCCCACCTACAGCCCCGCCCCCAGCCCCCAAGCTACCCGTGTTGGTGTCCCCCGCGGTAAAGTCCCTCAGACCCAGCCGCCAGAGGTCTAACTCTACAGGAGACTACATCGCCAATTAC
>JBAKBP010034236.1:0-20906 GCA_037953745.1 Lithodes maja | reverse complement strand
GTAACACTTGCCCATTATCTAGGAAATAAACCTATAATTGATAGTGTCGTTACTTTAGATCAAAAATAGACAAATATCCCTTGTGAAATTATGGCAACAAAAGTCCCAGAACATGCTATACATTTATATCTATACTGTCTCGATGCAGTAATATATTTGAAAAGAAAATTGCAGTTCCCAGCTTGCGGGATAATAGAGTACACAGATTTATTGTAATGATAGGTATATATTGATAATAATTATATTCTTAAAGTTAGTAAGAATTAAAGAAACAAACATTCCTACTAAAATGGTTTTATTGAATAGCGACACTGAAATTGCATTTATCAAAGAGACAATTTCATTCACACACTCAGCCACTCAATCTAACCCACTTATCTAATCCACTTACCTAAATACAATTACCCAGTATTATAACTACCCCTAAGATTACCCCAAATCATTATACTGATTACTGCTTGTCACACGAAATCTCACATCAACCAACCCTTTAGTCTACTGTGTTACTGAAATCGTCTAGCCCAGCAAATGACCGCATGATCGAATAGGTACGAGATTTTCCCACACTCACAGTACCCGTCAATCACACTCATCACTCTCTCTCTCTCTCTCTCACCTCCTCACCTCGGTTACGTGACTCGCTAGACTAATGAGAGTTGCCTAATTAAAGGGTCTCAAAACGGGCAGTACGACAAGTCCTAGGGAGTCAAGCCGACCATCCTCTAACAGTAACCTCACCCTCTGTGGGGTTGAGAGCTACGGCGTCACTCACCGACACACCACACACGTGACTCGCTAGACTAATGAGAGTTGCCTAATTAAAGGGTCTCAAAACGGGCAGTACGACAAGTCCTTCAAGCCGACAATCCTCTAGCAGTAACCATCACCCTCTGTGGGGTTAAGATGCTACGGCGTCACTCACACACCCGCACACATCCACACACACGTGACTCGCTAGACTAATGAGTTGTCTAATTAAAGAGTCTCAAAAAGGGCAGTACGACAAGCCCTTCAAGCCGACTATCCTCTAGCGGTAACCTCACCCTCTGTGGGGTTAAGCGTTACGGCGTCACTCACCACACCCGCACACATCCACACACACCCCTGGCCACGTGCATAGCTAAATCAGTGGGATATCGCCGCAGGAGAACAATGTCGCCCTGGGCATCCCTAGCCTTTAGCAAGCCCTCTGTGGGGTCATGCTTACACCTGCCATTCTCGGCCATAGCATTAAGCTAATTCGGTCGGCGTCACAACCTTGGCCATGTGTACGGTCTGGCACAGTCCTGGTGACTGGCCAACGCACACAAGCACACCACCACACATCACTCTCACCACCACACATCACTCTGGATATCTCCATCAACGTTGACACTTGTATAACTGAATTGGACTCGCCTGATTATGGTTGAATTAGGGCACGAGGTGCCCTCGCAGCCCTGCCGACCCATTCATCGCGGGCACAACAAAATTGGACTATCTCGTTGGGGTCGGGCAGGAGCAGAATAAGGCCTGTCCTGGGCATTCCTGCCCCCTTTATAACCTCGGTTTTCCCCTTCCCCATCACATTTTGAATTTGGTGCCAATGAAAAGACTGGACGCTCCCTATGACCACGCCTACAACATGAACGCACACACACATGTACGCGTAACGGCGGCCTACCCACGCTCACAAGCAAGAACGCACACACGCACACATGTACGCGAGGCGCCTAGCGGTACACAGGCCTATGCCTGTGCCTCCACCCCTCTTTTCTACAGCTGTTCCTGCCTCCCCAATTTTTCCCGCGCTTGAGAAATATAGCTAACCCTATAGTATAGTATATAATCACAGTCACGATCTGACCCGTGACACTCCTGTTGTTCTCAAAAACTGTGCTTCCGTGCTGACTCCCTGCCTAGGCAAACTCTTTCGTCTCTGTCTATCCTCTAACGTCTTCCCTTCATGCTGGAATTTGCTCACATTCAACCTGTCCCAAAGAAGGGTGACCGCTCTCAACCCTCCAACTATCGTCCAATTGCTCTTATCTCTTGTCTTTCTAAAGTTTTTGAAACTATTCTTGCTTCCAAATTTCTTAAGCATTTCTCTTCTCATAATCTGCTCTCAGATCTCCAGTATGGCTTCCTTAAGGGTCGCTCTACTGGTGATCTTTCATATCTTACTAACTCTTGGTCATCCTCCTTTCGGGACTTCGGAGAGACTTTTTCTATTGCACTAGACATATCGAAAGCCTTCGATAGAGTCTGGCACAAATCTTTAATTTCTAAACTATCCTCCTTCGGTTTCTATCCCTCCATCTGTGCCTTTGTCTCTAATTTCCCTTCCGGCCGTTCCATAGCCGCGGTTGTGGACGGCCATTGTCCACTTCCTCACCCTATAAACTCTGGTGTTCCTCAGGGCTCTGTCCTATCTCCTATTCTCTTTCTAATTTTTATAAATGATCTCCTTAACTGTACCTTAATTCCCATCCATTCATACGCAGACGACTCGACCTTACACTACTCCATTAGTTTTTCAGAACGCCCCAGCCAGCAATCCCTCAACGACAAACGTAATGAAGCCATAGAACTCTTAAATTCTGATCTAAATACTATTTCCAATTGGGGCAGAGAAAACCTTGTTAACTTTAATGCTTCCAAAACCCAATTTCTCCATCTATCTACCCGTCAGGATCTCCCAGCGGACTATCCCTTATTCTTCAACAATACAAAAATCAACCCTTCATCTTCTCTCAATATTCTTGGTGTCTCTTTTTCTTCTGCTCTCATTTGGAAGGACCATATTACCAGTCTTGCTAAGGCAGCCTCCCAGAAGCTGGGTGTGCTCAACCGCCTTAGGGGGTTCTTTTCCCCTGCACAGCTTCTTGCTCTGTACAGGGGCATAGTGCGCCCTTGTATTGAGTATTGTTCACATGTGTGGGGAGGTTCCTCTCACACCGCTCTCCTAGACAAAGTTGAAAGGAAGGCCTTTCGTATCATTAACTCCCGTCCACTCACCAACTCTCTGCAATCTCTCTCTCTCCGCTGCAATGTTGCATCTCTCTCGCTATTCTATCGCTACTATAATAATCAGTGTTCCTCAGAGCTATCCCAGTGCATACCACCTCCTTTACGTAGGGCACGTGGTACCCGTCTTGCAACTCAATCCCACCCCTACGCTGTGCAACTCTCCAACCCAAGAGTGAAACGTTACTCTCAAACTTTCTTCTACTCAACAGCTGAGCTCTGGAACTCTCTCCCAGAATCAGTCTTTCCCTCTTCCTATGACTTAAATTGCTTCAAACTCTGTGTGTCCAGGCATTTTGGCTCAAACGTCCCTTGATTTTGGCCCAGTCACTCTTTCAACTATGGGGGAGGCACTCGCTACAGGCAGTTATGCCTTTTGCCTCCCTCAATCACATAGAAGAAAACATTTTTTTTTTTGACACTTCAACTAGTTTACTAGTTACACAAATCACACATGCTTCTTTCTATATAAGAATCCCCTGTAAATAATAGTCTCCAAGTAAAAATAACACGGGAGATCTGCCGCTCCCGCGCCCCGAGAGAGGGCACTCCGTAAGTTTAAATACCTGGTGTACACACAGGCCTACCAACATGAACCGGGAAAGTTAGATATGTACACACCCCTGTAGACACCAACATGCTGAGAGAGATTTACATCTTATGCCTAAAAATACTGCCAACCAATATCAGTAGTAAAATCCAGCCACCACCACCACCAGAAGGAGAAAGAAGGAATAACGCTGTCTCTCACGCATCGCGACCCTCAACTGTCCGGTGCACACGACACACCTTCAACACACCCGACACCACCAATCTTCCCCGAGAACCACAAACTCAGAATTCATTCACTTCGCTCACTATTATTGTCTTTCAGAGTTCTATTGAAGTAATACTCACCCCCTATGAATTTATAATTTACCCTTGATGAAGTAGCCTACTCTAGGAACATTAATTGACCTTACTCATCACACCACCACCGAGTATTGACCTTATATTGAAGGAGACTCTGATCAACAATGTAAGAAGGGTTCAAGGACCCCATCTAGGATAACTTACCATGCCCCTACCATCTTAAAGGTATCTGAGGAGTGCACTCAGTAATCAACAATACCAGTTCTGGATTTCTGAGGACTGTCAAGCAATTTTGAGGCTTCAAAAGAACTGGCTTGCCAACTTACGAAATCTTAAGATTGCTCTCCATTCAGTTGGACTGACCGGCCTGCCGAAAGTCCATATAATGTCTGTAAAATCCTATACTAGGGATCTTGTTAGAGAAAGGCATGCCTAGCTAACATAGATACCCTACTTAGGCGGTTACTAGCTAGTCTAGTGAGAAAGTGTACGGCCTGCCGAAACTTTCTTCTTAGACTACAAGTCCTCGTTAACAAAACCCTATACTAGGGATCTCGTTAGAGAAAGGCCTGCCTAGCTAACGTAGAGACCCTACTTAGGCGGTGACTAGCTGGTCTAGTGGGAAAGTGTATGGCCTGCCGAAACTTTCTCTTCAGACTACGAAGTTATCGACAGCTGTGGCCTATCCCAGTAACTCTGTCTTCATCTGGCATGCTAGAAAGACACACAGCTACTGAGAAAGGAACAACTTTCCTATAGGGTTAGGAAGAGAGTGAATGGCCTGCCGATTTCTCTTTCTAATTCAGAGGTTGGGAAGGAGGATACCGGCCTGCCGCTCCTGCTTGCCAATTTCGATAAGGAAAGCCCACACCAGCACCATCTCTAAAAGAAGTTGAGGAGTCCAGCCTGCCGTCCTCAATATTCTCTAGAGTGGGAAGGTACCAGTGTCCTGATAGAGGAACTCTGTTAACGTCTGGCCTGCCAGCGGGAACATAGTCTCTATTGTCAGGCTTCACTTACCTTAGTAAAAATTAGAGACTACAGCCTGCCGCCCTCTCTGGTTTTACTGAGTCCAAGTGAACACTCTTACAGAAGTGTCCTTGTCGAGGAACTTTGTCGTCGTCTGGCCTGCCGACGTGACATTGGCTCCACCGCGAGGTTACATTTTCTCTAAGGAAGAATTGAGAGACTCCGGCCTGCCGCCCTCTCTATTCTTCATTTAGTGTGTGACGCATGTCGAGTATGAGCATGCTGTACAGAACGCCCAGTCAGGCCCCACCCTCGCTAGGATCGTCAGGGCAGGAACTTTGGCTGTAGTCTGTGTAGAGTTTCCTAACTCAGTTTATGTGAACCGTTGTACTATAAGTATTATCATTATGTATTTTGTTTTCTTCTAAGTCAACGAGTTCTATTTTATATCATTAGTTATAAGTATTGTGTGTGGGACTTATATACAATGATGAGAGAGAGAGTTATGTAACGACGGCCAGTGAGCGCGCCACGAGGTGTGTAGGCCTCACTCCCTCCTCCCTCCCCCCTTCCTCCCTCTCAGCGCGTGGGAAGTTCTTTGTCGATCCCAGATTGAGAGAGAATATGACGTCATGATTGCCAGTGGGCGGTCCTTAGTAGTTGGCGTTATGCTCACTAAAGGGCCGAGTATAAAAAGGGAGGTCCCGCCGCATTTTCCTCAGAACTCATCAGGCAAAGCGACTTCTCATATCCCTTGCAACTATCCATATTCTTCCGACTGATGTGAACTTTCTCTACTCTCTGAACAGCCTATCTTCTTCTCTTCTCGTCCCTGTTTAACCTCCATGACCCCTTTGGTGCAGATTTAGTCAGCCAAAGTATTATCGCTTGAGTTCTCACGAGATAAGTGCCTGTTAGATAGCCTATTTTTGGAAGGGTTAACTAGAATAGGATTGATTGATGTTTGTTGCACTCGTATATGTATTTCCCTGTGTGCGATTATTCATGTTCCTGTTTTCTGCTGGTTTAGGCAATGCTAGACTGGGATAGGGTTTCTGAGTTGTGATTTCCTATGAGTACTAGGTTGCGGTTGAACCAGTACAATTGCAACGGAGACGTGGGAAGCCTAGGGGGTCTTTTTGATTGTGTACCGTGGGAGTTTAGCACTGTGTTGCGAGTGAGGGCTTTTGCCTGTGCCACCCAACACTGTGCTATCTCATTTGCTTGACTTTGAGAGGATCGCCAGGAGAGAACCAGATACTAGTGATCTGGATCTCTCAAGAGAGCATCCCGTCAATTACCGTAATTTGGCCGCACAGTCTTAAGGACCTCGCTAGGCTACGAGCCGCTTGCTCAGCCATTGTCTCTTAACCTTAGATATCCCAGCTAGACTTTGCTCAACCAGCAGATACAGTATAGTATTGAAGCTTCTCCTTATGTATATTATTGTTTAAGCACTATTGATTTCATGCGTGGCACGCTTAGCTACTTCAGAGATTAGTGGCCCACGAGCACAATCTTAGTAGGCTATTGCCAGTGCATTGTCGGAGTACTTCTTCTTAATGTTTGCCATATCCTATTGCTTATTCTTATAATTCTTCTTATGTCAATTTAAAGCCTTTAATTACCAGTGAGTTATTCATTAAATTGCTGTTCAAAATCCGATACTTACTTCTTATGAGTATTCGAGAAGCATCTAACTTATCAGAAGATTCCTTGCTTGATGCTCGAGGACTATTGTTTAACGAAACGTAATAGTGCCGATCCGAAGTAGAGGGTGGAGGACTTCTTAAGTTCTTAGTTCAAGGGTGGATTACTTCGGCTTCGGCCAACACTATTCTTTAGTGTTGTAGTACTTTCTTCTTTGTTTGATTGTTGACCAGACTAGATAACTCCCGTCTTGTTATTAGTCTGTTGTGTGAAACGCTAGTACCGAGTTCTTGTATACCCCGTTATAGCAGATAGAACTCTGGAGGGTAGTGGCGTTTTTTGTTCGGCTGGCAGTACTCTGGGGTTGGGATCGTGTGTTTCCGTTGTGGCAGCGAGCCATACTCGAGTCCTGTGTAAGAGCCCTAGTGTACCCGAGTGCCCGGTCGTAACAAGTGAAAGTGGACACTGCCACTCGTCACAGGTAGTCTCAAGCTTCTGAGACCGCTGTGTTAGAGACAGGGCTTGGCGAGATACCCTCACAGGCACTCTACAGAGACAAGTCCTTGGTGCACTGAGTCTGTGGCATCCCACACGACTGTGTAACTTAAAGGTTTAAACACCGCCCCGGGTCCCCCGAACCTCTCATAAAGATCAGGGCAGACAGTAATATAACTCTCACTGAAATTACTGCGTTCGTCCGATATCGACCACATAAGACAGATCACAGACCACATATTTAAGATCCTAGTCAGAGAGTACCTTAACAGGACTTCATCAACGGTTGATATACTGATCAGAACAGTCTAGTAGTTTCTCCTAACCCTGAAATACTCTAGTTAGTTCGGTATGGTGCCCAACAGTAATTTGCCAGATGGTTACTATATGTTACGGTGCCATACTTAAGATCTCAAGCCCAATCAACCCATCTGTAACTACTCCACACAGCCGGCCCACCTAGACGGCCTACGGGAAAGCAACCAACGAGAACCAACCACCTCCTGAAGTGTTCACCGGAGACATCAATCGAGAAGTTACCACGCCGGGAGACCAAGAGAAGAAGATAGAGTGCCCGCAAGTAGGAAAAAAGTGTCGAGTGAACGAAATAAATAGAGTTCCTCCAAAAGTGGCTTAAATACTTATAAATCTATAAAAGTGTTAATAATTGGGTCCTAAAGCTACGAGTCTTACCCCCATTCAGTAAGAGTGATACGAAATAACAATTTTGCCATCCAACAGTGAATCAATTTAGAGTTAATACAATTTTAGCCGACTTTTGAGGCGTCTGCGACTCAAAAATTTACCAGAGTTTGAAAATATTTCAGAGTCCATCCTTGACTCTGTTTTCTAAACAACCCAGCCGCATACCTATTGGGGTACTTGACCTTGAACCACCGTGACATTCCTGAAGGAAAGAGACAGTGGTCACTCCACTCCTAGAAACACTTCTCTATTATCCACCTCCCAGTGTCTTAAAAACTATCTTGAATATTAAGTGAAGTTGGTCAAAAATACTTGCTCCCTATCTAGCTCCGCGACTGTGCTAGGAGTCCGTGATAATCTTCAGTACTATTCACTGGCAGTGATAAGTGTCCTATGTTCTCCGTTCCAGATTATTTCTCCAATATAGTGCAAGAGAAATAAAGCTGTATTCGTAAACCATATCTTGTGATATACTTATCCACAGTTCTCCTTTCATATTATATGTACGTATTTGAACTTGTTAGTCCCAGTGGAGTAGAGCTCACCAGTGGAGTAGTCCCAGTGGAGTAGAGCTCCCCATATACAATTGTTAATCCTGCATAAAATCAGGGCATAACAATATGATTTCTGCCAAATAAAATGGAGAAGGTAGATTTCGGTCACCCAGTTACTGTTTGACTTATGAACTAAGTAATACCAACTGATGGATGGTTCTTAGACAGAGACGAAAATCAAATGTACAAAAAGGTGTTCAATAAAATTGTTGGCGACTCAATTTTGTCTTCATTCCTCACAAGTAATGCAATATTATATTCGCGTACATAAATAAATGTTTTAAACCAAGTTACTTACTTCACGACTAAACTTAAGATTCGTCATTTATAACAACTGGCAATTCTACAAGTCATGAAATCAGCGTAGATGCACTGAAACCCCCCAAAACATATATTGAGCTTACAAAGGCACATATCTGCTTACAAAGGCACATATCTGCTTAAAATATCTCTTCAATCATTGGCCCCTCTAAATTGTTACTTCACCATTTTAATGCATTTGAAAACACAATTAGATTACATATGTGGAAAACAAAGCAATCATTAGTTCATCACTTCATTAGTGTCTTTTACATATTATATTTGGTATGTGCTAAACTCATTCAAAATTTTACCATTTGATAATGTGCTAGTACTTTATCAACATTAACGGGGGTGACCCGCTTTTTCTCCCCTTTCCTGTCTTTCTCTGGGTTGTATCCATTCTGCCCCATTCAGCCTACTGTTTTAAGACTTTTATCCCCATCCAGGTGTCGATTTCTTCCTGGCGAGCGAAAGCGAGCCAGCATTGTATGAAGAGATCCCCGGCTTCGCTGAAGAAATTTTTCTATCGAAAAATTTACAAATTTAGCCTGCTGTGAATTTTTTTTAATAAAAATATGCTGGCTCGCTACCGCTCGCCAGGAAAAAACGACACCTGGATGGGGATAAAAGTCTTATAACAGTAGGCTGAATGGGTCCGAATGGATACAACCCAGAGAGAGAGGGAGAGGGAGAAAAATAAACTAGGTGGGTTCCCTTAACAAACAGGTTATGCCAGAAGTGGAAAGATGGCGGTGTGCGAGACAGTTATGTGTGCGAGTGGGTGGGAATAAATAATTATTGAAATAATATCATAACCGCGGATTACTGGTTTTATATACATTCAAAGGCAAAGCACTTATAAGATGACATGAATATTTTGTTCATGGTGACTCTGATCGCCATAGAATAATCGGAAATTAATTTCCCTTTTCGTAGAGCAAAACTGCACATATAACATTATTCATATCATAGTTATTATAAACAGCTTTTACTTGAACAGCACATTCATTAAATTAATTCATTAATTACTTCGCAAGTGGTCATTTCATAGGTTTGACTTTCAGAATTTTGAAGTAACCACATTAAATGGAACATTTTGAAATTGAATAAAAAAGCCTAATAATTGCCAGAAAATAGAACAAAATGTTTCCTCAAATCATAAAATGGGTAAATTTGATAATTAACTTACCAAGATAATGAAACAAGCCATCACCACCAGCCAGCCCCATCCACCATCCAGAGCAAGGTCCTCATCATCATTACTCTCTAGGGACTCCAGATCTAAGCCCACTGAGGAGACTGTTTCGAAATACGCATTGTCTTTCTCTTCAGGCGTTGATTTAGATCCGTTTGTCCTGTTTGCTGGGACTTTAAGCGATGTAATTGATCCATAGGAAGGGATTTCGGAATACGTGTTGTCTCTCTCTTGAAGCGTCGATGTTGATCCATACATCCTATTTGCTGGAACTGGAAGTGTTGTAATTGATCCACAGCTCTTGCTTATTGATTCTAGTGAAGTTGAAATGGTTTCGAAACTTTGGTATACTCTGTCTTGTGCTCGTGAAATTGATCTGTTCTGCTTGTCGATTTGTTCTTCTAATGGTGAAGTGGATTCACTCATATTGTCTATTGGTTCTGGCATCTTCGATTTTGAGCAAATCTTCACTTATATTGATTCTTCCAGAGGTAAAATGTATCTGTTCTTTCAATCTAATAATTCAATGCATTTAGTCATTAGAGAAAATTATCTAATTGTAATGTGAATTAAGTCATTCTACTAAGCTTGTTTTTATATATGTGAAATGTATCCATCTTTCCTGTTACCTAGAGCTGGCACAGCTCTACGACCATTTTTCATTAAGGGAGCCCACCTCGGTTTTATATATTTCTCTCCCTCTCTCTTCGGCTTGTATCCTTTCGGTCCCATTCAGCCTACTGTTTTAAGACGTTTACCCCCATCCAGGTGTCAATATTTTCCTGGCGAGCGGGAGCGAGCCAGTATATATATATATATATATATATATATATATATATATATATATATATATATTTGAGTTTTGACAGCAAGCTAAATTTGTAAATTTTTCGATAGAAAAATTTCTCCGGCAAAGCCGGATTTCTCCATACAATGCTGGCTCGCGTTCGCTCGCCAGGAAGAAATCGACACCCGCTGGACATGCATTTCTTAAAGCACTTGGCTGAATGGGGCCAAATGGATACAAGCCAGGGAAAGAGAAAAGGAGAGAAAGATAAAAAAAGCCGGTGACCCGCCTTGATGGGTTTCCAAATGTAAGACCTCCCCATCTTACGACATGGTCTCTATTGTCAAGGTGTGCGTTTGTCACTGCCCAACCGAATATAATATTATCCACGGAGGCATAGCGGTTGCACGGTTATTAACCTTTTCCCTGCGGGAGACTTTTCCAAACGACATAGCAATTTACAGCAATCTACAGACTTTTAAAGCCTCTTTAAGTCTGTAAAATCGAATACAAGGGAGCAGGAGAGCGACAGGCCACACGTCCTTCTCCCAGCCAGGCAGCTGTGGCACTGAGAGCTCTGAGCCAGAGTCTCGTTAGATATACAGTTCTGCCAAATGCAAATGTAACAAGAAATTAACGAGAATTGCTCATTTTAGCGAATGTCTATGGTAGCGCTGCGGGTGAACTCCGCGAGCTACGAAGCTTGTTCTGGTGTCATTTTGAAGCCATTTTCATCTAGTTTTCGGCTGAATACATTTAATTTCATTCAGACACTTGCCTAATCAATCAGGAGTGGCTGAATGAGCTCTAATATGGCGGAAATATGCCCGCAGCGTAAGTGTTAGGAGGGGTCACCGTTTTTTTTATTTCTCTCCTTTTCTCTCTTTCCCTGGCTTGTATCCATGCAGCCTTATTCACCCAACTGTTTTAAGACTTTTATCCCCATCCAGGTGTTGATTTCTTCCTGGCGAGCGATAGCGATCCTGCATTGTATGGAGAAATCCGGCTTCGCAGGAGAGATTTTTCTATCGAAAAATGTACAAATTAAGCTTTCTGTCAAAACAAAAATATATACAGTATAATTATGCTGACTTGCTATCGCTATCTCTAAGAATCAATGGGCTACAAAATATCAATTATAGCTTTCACTCCCACATTTCCTTCATACACTTTAAAAACTAGTCTACAAATCCTTCACAAACTTCACAAATCCTTCATAAACTTCACAAATCCTTCATAAACTTCACAAATCCTTCACAAATCCTTCATAAACTTTACAAATCCTTCATAAACTTCACAAATCCTTCATAAACTTCACAAATCCTTCATAACTTCATATACTTCACAAATCCTTCATAAACTTCACAAATCCTTCATAACTTCACAAATTCGTCTACAAATCCTTCATAAACTTTACAAATCCTTCAAAAACTTCACAAATCCTTCATAACTTCACAAATCCTTCATAACTTCACAAATTCGTTTACTAGAATACGAGGAAGAAAGGCAAGGTATCCTCGTCTCATGAGTGGTGAGCGTGGTGGTGGATCATAATTTACTGGTTCGGCTCAATGGTTTAAGACCTTTCGTGCCATTAAAGTGTCGATTTCTTGCCTAGCGAGCGATAGCGAGCCTGTATTTGAAGAGGAATCTGCCCCTGACCGGGAGATTTTTCTACCGAAAAATGTAAAATATTTTATCGAAGAGGGGTCTTGTGTTTTTTTTTAAAGCTTGATAGAGGTTTAGAGAGCAAACTAAACTTCTTCCTTAATATTTTCAATGAAATGGGGCAAAAGTTATGAACATCGCCAAACTAATAGGGCGAATGTCTTGAAATCCCATAACTAATAGGGCTAAGTACGAGGGAGGAGGAGGAATCGAAAAACCAACTGCCTCCCCTTAAGCGTGGTGAGCGTGGTGGAAGGTGTGTGGGAAATGAGAGTTACTGCTCTCGTGTCGGTATCGCAAGTGGCCCAAGCACGGTATAGCGGGTAAATACTACTATCAATTGATCACGTGCGAGTTTCTGGCTTTAAACCCTTCTGTACCGGTAACTTCCTTTTCATTATGTTTGGTCACTATTAGAAGAGTTTATTCAGCTTAGGAACGATGTCGACCTATTAAAAGGCTATACAGACTATCTCGATGAATCCTTTTAGCTACTATATATCCTTCCTAAGATCCATAACATCGTCTAAATGTTGTTGAAATCAAATACAAAAGACGTCGCGGTACAGAAGGGGTTAATGGGGGTCACCTGCTTGTTTTATGTTTCTCCCCTGTTCTCGCTTTCTCTGGCTTGTATCCATTCGGCCCCATTCAGCCAACTGTTTGAAGAATTGTATCCCCATTCAGGTGTCGATTTCTTCCTG
The DNA here is from genome assembly GCA_037953745.1 of Lithodes maja. Classification (NCBI taxonomy): domain Eukaryota; kingdom Metazoa; phylum Arthropoda; class Malacostraca; order Decapoda; family Lithodidae; genus Lithodes; species Lithodes maja. The sequence goes on along the minus strand of JBAKBP010034236.1, from coordinate 8,018 downwards.
ACGAGCGATAGTGAGCCAGCATTGTATGAAGAAATCCAGCTTCGCCGTTGACATTTTTCTATCGAAACATTTGCAAATTTAGCTTGCTGTAAACATATATATATATATATATATATATATATATATGCTGGCTCGCTACCCCTCTCCAGGAAAATATTGACACTTGGATGGGGGTAAACGTCTTAATACATTAGGCTGAATAAGGCCGAATGGATACAACCCAGAGAGAGAGAGTGAGAAAGAGAACAAAACGCGGTGGGCCCCCTTAACTGTGTTGGTGGTGTAATGGTTTAGACGCTTATGTTCTGGGTGTGGTGTCCAGAGTTCGAATCCCGGGAGGACCATATGCTTTCATTAGTTTATTTAAGTGCATTGGGGTTTGTAATTTATGATTAATGTTAAGAACGGGGTGTTAGTTAATTCTATAAAGAAGTTGGAGCCGTGAACATTGATATTAAGTAGAAATACAATAATAATGTAAGTTTCTGATGGATACAAATTTATTTATTGACCTTGATTTTATGCTTCTTTTTATGCATTCTAACCGTATTTTAGCTCATAATGCTGAACAAATATTTATGTTTACAACTCCAACTTCATTATAGCCTGAAACTCACAAGTGGTCAATTAACCTGAACACATTTCTTAATTGTATTTGTTATCTATCATTCGACGATTGTATTAATCTTAGTAAGGAATTTGGGAAGCTGGAGGGTAAATAGAGATAATTCTACTTTGACTTTTAGAGATCCTTCCTAATTTGCATAAATCATCTAATAAGAGCCAGATAATAATGAAGAAACACGTGACAGGGCCAAAATCAAGGAATTTTCGAGCCAAACTGACACACTGAGTTTGAAGCAATTTAAGTCGTAGAATGAGGGAAAGATCGATCCGGGGAGAGTTCCAGAGCTCAGCTGTTGAATAGAAGACAGCTTGGGAGTATCGTTTCACTCTCGAGTTGGAGAGTTGCACAGAGTAGGGGTGGGATTGTGTTAAAAGACGGGTGCTACGTACCCTACGTAGAGGAGGTGGTATACACAGAGAGCTCTGAGGAACAATTATTATTGTAGTAGCGATAGAATAGCGAGAGATGTAACATTGCAGCGAAGAGAGAGATTGCAGGGAGTCTGAGTGGACTGGACGGGAGATAATGATACGAAAGGTTTTCCTTTCTTCTTTGTCTAGATGTGCGGTGTGAGAGGATCTTCCCCACACATGTGAACAACACTCTATACAAGGACGCACTGTGCCCCTGTACAGAGAAAGAAGCTGTGCAGGGGCAAGAACCCCTTGAGGCGGTTGAGCACACCCAGCTTTGGGAGGCCCCCTTAGCAAGACTGGTAATATGGTCCTTCCAAGAGAGAGCAGAAGAAAAAGAGAAACCGAGAATACCGAGAGAAGATGAAGGGTTGCTTTTTGTATTGTTGAAGTGTAAGGGATGGTTCTCTGGAAGTTCACGACGGGTAGATAGATGAAGAAACTGGGTTTTGGAAGCATTAAAGTTAATAAGTTTTTCTCTATACCCCAATTAGAAATACTAGTTAGATTCAGAAAATACTGGCTCGCTATCGCTCGCCATGATAAAATCAACCTCTAAATGGCACAACAAGTCTTAAAATCGCCGAACTATAGGAACGAACGTCTTAATATCTCAAAACTAACGGGGCTAGGCATGAGGGTGAAGGGGTCCATACAAAAAATACTACCTGCCCCTTAATAGGAACCTGGAGTTTACGAACAATGGTAACGTCCGATTTAAATAAATTGAAATCAATACACTGAAATATATATACACTGAAATATATACACTGAAATATATACACTGCAATATATACACTGCAATATATACACTGAAATCAATAAACTGAAATATATACACTGTAAAATCAAGAAACTGTAAAATCAAGAAACTGTAAAATCAAGAAACTGTAAAATCAAGAAACTGTTTAATTAATAAACTGTGAAGTCAATAAACTGAAGTGTTCCTAGCGCTTGAAAACTCGTCTGGTAGTACTCACGGTTTAAGGGAGTTGGTTCACAGTTTGGTATTTTTTTGGTTTTTCCTCCCTAACCCTCCATCAAACTTAATAAAACAACCCCAGGACCCAATTTAAAGATATACGTTTAAATTTTTCGGTAGAAATATGTATGCCTCCTAAATTACAGGCTAGCTATCGCTCGTCAGGAAACAATAGACACCTACTGTATAATTTATGACATAAGAAGTCTTATTATTGATAGAGAAAATGGGCGAAATATCTTAAAATCGCCAAATTAATGGGGCTAAGCATGAGGGAGCAAGCGTCCAGAAAATCCGACTCTTAAATCATGCAGTACCGGGGGCATATAGCCCAACTGTATTATGGTTCGGTGAGAACGGTTCCGCGCGGCCTATTTAATGGCTAACTCAGCTAAACTCGCACATATTTTACCGTACCGTATGGCGCGGCAAAGAGAAGACAGAATGAGACTAGTTTTAAATCTTATATATTTTATTAGTTAGGTTAGGTTAGGTTAGGTTATATATATAACCTAACCTAACCTAACTAACATAATATATAAGATTTAAAACTGTGGTCTCATTCTGTCTTCTCTTTGCCGCGCCATACGGTACGGTAAAATATGCGCGAGTTTAGCTGAGTTAGCCATTAAATAGGCCGCGCGGAACCGTTCTCACCAGTGGTGCCGAACCATAATACAGTTGGGCTATATGCGTACCGGGGACGTCCTTTTCATTATATTCTGGCAAGCAACTATTCGACGATGTTATTCAGCTTAGGAAGGACTTCTAGAAATTGAAAGACCACACTATCTTATTTAATCCTTTAAGCCAACACAGCTCCTTCCTAAGCTGAATAAAATTGTCTAAGAGTGTCCAGATTGTGATGAAAAGTCCGTCACTAGTACTTTATGTAATTGGTAAGATTTAGGCACAAAGGACAAGCACTGGGGCCTGTAGAGATCATTCAGCGCTACACAGTCACTGGTACTGAATCGGTTAACCCTTTCAATATCGGCGACGTATTCATGATTTGATTTCAGCTCTAATTAAACAATTTTATAAAGCTAAAGAAGGATATGTGGTAGCTGAAAGGATCAATTGAGATAGTCTGTAGAGTTTTAAGTTTTAGACAACCTTACTAAGCTGAATAGAATAGTCTAATGTAGCTGCCATTCTTGACCATTCGTGAAAAGTCTTTAAAATTGACAAAGAAAACGGGCGAAAGGTCTTAAAATTGCAAAACTAATGGGCCAAATTTCTTAAATTTGAAAACTAATTGCGCTAAGCACAAGAGAGAAGGGGGTCCAGAAATGCCTACACTCTCCCTTTAACTCTACCTCCCACACTTCCTTCCTAACCGTAAGCCCTTCTGTACCGGAGACGTCTTTTTAAGGGGGTAGTACTCTCTTTTTCTGGACCCCCTTCTCCCTCATGCTTAGCATATTAATTTTGAAGTTTTAAGAAGTTATTTCCATTAGTTTGGCGATTTTAAGACCTTTCGCCCCATTTATTTGTAAATATTTAGACCTTTCGTGCAATTTAGGTGTCGATTTGGTAATTTTTTTGAATAGACTCTCAGCGTTATTATACATAATTTATTAGGGAAAGTGAAGCTCTATGGAATCCTTATAATATACTCACATAGATTCCACTGTGGGAGAATAGTTTTGATGGTTAACTATAGTTTTGATGTAAATACTACCGCAACTACGAATCTTGTTTCCGAGACCTAGTATATTAACCTAACCAAACAACCTAACCTAACCTAGACCCAGTACGTGGGATACAACACTAGCCTTTGCATGCCAGCTAGCCTATTATTGTGGGTTCATATATTAGACCTACAGTAACATCTTTGTAGAACATAACACTTTACCGTAGCAGTGTACTCCATTCCGAACACTTTTTGTAAACATTGAACACGTCCGTAGCAGAGCTCTCAAGATTGGGGACGGAGTTTGTTTACGCGCGGGACTATTTATATCGACAAAATCGAGTTACAAAACTTATCAAAACTATTCTACCACAACGGAATCTATGCGAGTATATTATAAGGATTCCATAGAGCTTCACTTTCCCTAATAAATTATGTATAATAACGCTGCGAGTCTATTCGCGATAATTATCGTCGATTTTTCCTGGCGAGCGAAAGCGAGGCTGTAATAATAATGTAAAACTTGCAAAATAAACAAACCAAAACTTGGACGAACACAGTAAACAGACAAAACAACTAATCAAAATTGCTATGTGGAAACGACACTTAAGCAAAATAATAATTTATAAATAAAACCCAATCCACCACATAGGATGTACACTCGCTCCAAGAAGTATCTGCGCCCCTACGCTGATCATCTGGTGTGTACAGCTTGATAGGGTTGGCCTACCGAGCTGTACACACCAGATGATCAGTAATAGGGGTACAGATGGGGAGGTGTGGTGGAGTGGTTATGCCACTGGATTGGTAATCCAATGGACCCGGGTTCAAATCCCGATATGTCAATGGGAAGATATTATTGGGATTGAATTTGTGCTGTACCTAGTATCAGTGCATTACCACAAAGCCCACCGAAATGCCAAAAAAATACCCTCATTGTTCCCTGATTAAATAACACTGTATGAATATTCCCATATTCAAAATATGTTACAGGGGGACAATGCCTAGTGAGTTCACTGCTCAATAGGTGGCGTTCTACGAGTGAGGGTCTGAGTCTGGAGGGTGAGACGGTGAAGCACTTGAGCGAAGCAACCAGCCTCTTCAGAGATGGAGCTGCTTCGAGCCATGATGGATGCTTCACATGTCTCAATCCCCAGACTGGAACAAGACCTCACGGGCTTCACCGTGTTGAGCGGTGGAATGTACAGGCTCTCAGCCTATGCCCGAGAGGGAGTAGTTGGAATATAGAAAAAAAAAAAAAAAAAAAAGATACTTCTTAGAGCGAGTGTGCATTACTACATGAGCAAGTTAATCTGTTTCCCAAGCAAACTAATCGCACACATTAGAACGCACTATCGCCGTGATATTTGTCTACCGAAAAATGTACACATTTATCTTGAAAGGAGTCTAGGGGGTCTTTTATTAAGCTTGCTGGAGGTCTAGCGAGGTAACTCTTAAATAAATATATAGCCCAAAAGCCATGCACTACCCCCTTAATTTAATTCTAGCTCTATTTAGACAATGTTGTGCAGGTTAAGACTGATCTATGGTAGTAAAAAGGGTTAAGCGAGATAGTTTGAAGCCTGGTAAAAGCTGGAGGCCCTTTTTATACTGAATAATATCGTCTAATAGTAGCCAGAATAAATTTAAAAGGATGTCGACGGTACATAAGGGGTTAAGTAAGATCTGTGGTAGTAAAATGGGATAAGCGAGATAGTTTGAAGCCTGTTAATTGCTAGAGCCTTTTTTAAACGGAATTAAACTTAATAGTACTGAATAAATACAGTTAAAAGGACGTGACCGGTACAGAAAGAGTCAACTAAATGCTCTCCTATACCATGTTCCAAATAAGTAGGCCAAAACCCTTGAACATTAACCTCTATAACCCAAAAACTACTAGAGTAATCCACCTAAACAATCTACCATTTGGGAAGGGTTAGCCATAATAAAAAAATAATAAAAACAAAATAAATAAAAAGAGGAACACTGGAGAAGGTGCCAGAGTATATACATAGCCAGGGAATAGGTGTGGAAATCCACCGCCCATTTGCTCTAGCCCTTTTTGAGTTAAAGAGGTTACGGTTCACTATTTCTGGCCTACCTATTTGGAACAGGGTATAATAACTAGAATGAAGGGAAGGAAGGCGTCTTTGTATATTGAAAGGGTTAAGGGGGCAGTGGTTAATATTTGGTGTATATATTTATTTATTATTATTTTTTTTTTACTTTCCTCGCTAGACCTCCACCAAGCTTAAAAATACACCCTCTAGACCCAGTTTCAAAATTATTTTTATTTTTTTCGGTAGAAAAATGTTCCTTCTAATATTACAGGCTCGCTATCGCTCGCCTGCAAAAAATAGACACCTAAATGGCACAACAGGTCTTAATATTGACAAAGAAATGGGGCGAAATGTATCAAAATCGCCAAACTAATGGAACGAACGTCTAAAAAGTCAAAACTAATATGCTCAACATGAGAGAGAAGCGGGTGCAGAAAAAGCGATTACCTCTCCATAAATAAAAGATCAGAGCATTAAAATTTAATTCTATCTATTTCGACCAGTCCATGATGCAATTGGCTATACATAAATCAACAAGTGTTTACGATCATGTCAATATTAATAGCTTAAGGGGACAGTGGATATTTTTGGGTCTATTTATTAATATATTCATTAATTTTTAGTTTCCTCGCTAGACCTTCATCAAGCTTAGAAAAGCGATCCCTAGATCCCTTCCAAGATAAATTTGTGCATTTTTCGAGACATTTTCTCCGGCCGGAGGCCTGTTTCTCTGTAAATTACAGGCTCGCTATCGCTAGCCAAGAAAAAATCGACACCCAAATGGAACGAAAGGTCTTGATATTGATACAGACATGTGAAGAAAGGTTTTCAAATCAACAAACTAATGGGACGAACGTATTAACATCTGAAAACAACTGGAGGCTAAGCATGAGAAAGAAAGACTAGAAAAACGACTCCTCTCCCCTTAATTGACGGCTCTGAAAGTAATCAAACCGTGATTTACACCGTAATGAGGTAAAGCGTTTTAATTACCCAAATTTTAAATACTTCCTGCATATATTTCATCGCCCGGAAGTAGAAATCGATCATATAACTAATGAACCTAATGTCTGAATATCTCAACTAATGAGCTGAAAGTCTTAAAATCTCAAACTCTAATGGGGCTAAACACGAGGGAGAAGGGGGGTCCAGCAAAGCCAACCCTTCCCTCTTAGCTCCTTCAGTACCATGACGCCTATTTACCTTTGATTCTGGCTAATATTAGATGATTTTATGCCATTTAAGAAGGACCTATGTTATTAACCCTCGTCTATCGGGGCCCGACTTAAATCCGTATAAAAAAATTTGGACTATTTGGCGGGGCCCGACTAAGTCAAGAGTGCAATTTTGGCGCAATATTGGCTCTGAGAGAGAGAAGAGTGACAGGAGGAGCATGGGTTACCTCATGACCGCTCGCCACGGCCGCCGTGGACCAACTGAGATGTACTCCACTTACATCCACCCTCACTTCCTCGCTACATACGTAATTATATAAAGATAATACCGTATTTTAGAGATTTTGACCTTCGGTTGCACGATCGTTGCAAGACAACCAGTGATCGTAGAAGGATGGTTCGGGTGTCATTGGAAAGCTCAATTTACGCCCTTTCAGGGATACATACTTCTATTACGCTCTGGGCGTAATATGCATGAAAAAGATTTAGGTTTATGCATGAAAAAGAGCACGGAAAAGACTCCATTTATGGTAAAAAAAAACCTGCTGGGTGGCACAGTGAAATATACTCCACCACCCGCTCGTAAGGTATTAAGAGGGTTTATTGAGATCGTATTTAGAGTCATACAGGTAGATTATAAACTAAAGAAAATTGTACTATGGTAACCAAAATATGATGAAACTTAAGTCATGATGGTGAAGGGGTTAAATGTTAATTTTATTAAAATAAGGGGAGGCTGAACCTTACACCCCCAATTCACCCTGTATAAGAGAGTTTGTTTTTGGCATTATGCCATCTTAATACCAATGGAAATTATAGGACTCTCTGAAAAAATCAGCTCTTTATGTGTGTGCGTGCGCACAAGAATTTCATTGCACTATATGAAAAATCGAAGGAGACTTTGAAAATTGCTCAAATTTCCCGCAATTTTGTTATGGCGCATCCTACAAGCATCCCCTACAGCTCTCCGATCTCGTTTTCCCATATTGAATAATAGAAGGTGCTGAAAACAAATATATAATATATATATTTTTTGGTTAGAAGATTTTTCCAACATGAAACGGGTCGAATCTCGGAATTTTTCGGCAAACGGACATTATTTCAACGTACAAGCGTTGCTATAT
>JBAKBP010034235.1:0-20906 GCA_037953745.1 Lithodes maja | reverse complement strand
GTGCTGGTTGGGAGGAGGGGCGTCGACTGACTGGGGACAGAGGTGCATGGGGGCGGTTCGTTCGTGGTCACCCCTTCGGGGATCACGGCGTCGGGCAATAGATAGATAGATAGATAGATATATTTTATTTTATTTATTTCATTTTATTTGTTTATTTTATTTATTTTATATATATATACTGTATATACCGTATATATTTGTTTTGTTATTCCTGTTCCGTCTAGCGGATCAGCCCCAAGGTTCCGAGCAAGCCCAAGGCCCATAATCGAGTATTTATATTATTTTTATATTTTTTATTTTATTTATTTATATATACCGTATATATATAATATATATATATATATATATATATATATATATATATATATATATATATATTTTTTTTTTTTTTATTCCTGTTCCCCAGGGTGTCTAGCGGATCAGCCCCAAGGTCCTGAGCAAGCCCAAGCCCCATAATTGAGTATTTATATTATTATTATATTTTGTATTTTATTTATTTTATTTATTTTATTTACATATATATATATATATATATATATATATACAGTATATATATATATATATATATATATATATATATATATATATATATATATATATTTTTTTTTTATTCCTGTTCCCCAGGGTGTCTAGCGGATCAGCCCCAAGGTCCCGAGCAAGCCCAAGGCCCATAATCGAGTATTTATATAATTATTACATTTGTATTTTATCTATATATTTATTTATTTGATTTGATTTATTTCATTTTATTTATATTTTTATTTCATTTATTTTATTTATATATATATATACCATATATATATATACCGTATATATATATATATATATATATATATATATATATATATATACAGTATATATATATATATATATATATACATATATATACAGGTATATACAGTATATATATATATATTTTTTTTTTTTTTTTTTTTTTTTATTCCTGTTGCCCAGGGTATCTAGCGGATCAGCCCCAAGGTCCTGAGCAACCCCAAGGCCCATAATCGAGTATTTATATTATTATTATATTTTTATTTTATTTATATATGAAGCGGTTACTTATTATATAGCGGTATATATATATATATATATATATATATATATATATATATATATATATACAGTATATATAGATACCCACACACACATACACATATTTTTATTACCATTCATTATATTTTGTTTGATACCTTGTATATATATATATATATATTTATATATTCATATAAGTGTTGTACATTGTGGCAAAGATATACAACTGTATAAACATTCTCATATATTTACATAACAATAACAATGCATGGAAACAATTGCGCATAGCTCGCGAACCAATTACGCTATATTATTTTTGTTTTCACCATTAGAGAAGGTGCATGTTTGTTTGTAAGTAGCAAATGGAAGGAATGTGTAAGAGAGTATGGGTCTGTGGGTTCAAGGATTGTGTGGGTGAGAATGAAAGTAAGAATACAAACGTGGGTGATTGTATGCGTGTATGCCCCGACAGAGGATATACTTGAAAGAAAGAAAGAGGAGTTCTGGATGAATGTGGAGGCGTGCCTGGAGAAGTTTGACAAGAAGGAAAGAATATTTCTGATTGGAGATATGAATGGTAAGGTGGGTGATAGGAAAGTTGAGGGAGTGGTGGGAGGGTGGGGGGTACCATCAGAGGTGAATGGGAATGGTAGTGCACTTGTGGACGTATGTGTGGGGAGGAGGCTGTGGATAGCCAACACCTTCTTCCGACACAGAATGATCCACAGGTACACGTGGAAACGGATGTTGACGATGAAGGATAAGACAGTGGTGGAACGAAAGTCATTGATTGATTATGTATGTGTGGATGAACGAATGAAGAAATCTGTGATGGATGCTAGGGTGTATAGGGGTATTGGAGGGGGTCTGTCTGATCATTATGTAGTGGTAGCTAAGGTTAGGATACAAAAGAAGTGGGTGAGGAGAGCGGGAGGGAGGCGAGAGGAGGGTGGAATGGTGAGGAGGGTGGAGAGGTTGTAGGAGGAGGAAGTCAGGGAGGAGTACAGAAGAGCAGTGGAAAGACGACTAGGTGGGTTCGACCTGGAAGTTATGGAGGAAGTGGAGGAGATGAGCAAGGTGTTTAAGGATGAGATCTGTGCAGCATGTGAGGAGGTGTGTGGAGTGAGGAGAAGAGGGAGGGGAGTGAAAGGTACAGCATGGTGGACAGAAGAGGTAAGAATAGCTGTGGAAGAAAAGAAAAAAGCATATAGAGAGTGGTTGGGTAGTAGAGGGAATGAAGATTCCGAGAGACAGAAACGAGCGAGATACGTGGAGAGTAAGAGGGTGGTGAAGAGAGTAGTGAAGGAAAGTAAGAGAAGAGTAGATGAGGAATTTGGAAGGAATCTGAGTGTAAAATGAAGGGAGAGTAAGAAACTGTTCTGGAAAGAAGTCAAGAAAGTTAGGGAAGGTAGCAAGGGAAACAGTAAGGGTGTGAAAGATAAGAATGGGAGAATGCTAGCCGAGAAGCAAGAGAGAGTCGAAAGATGGAGGGAGTACTTCAGTGAGTTGCTAAATGAAAGGAATGAAGAGCCAGCAAACATAGCTGGATATGGTATGGGAGGGAGAAGAAGAGAAGTAGTGGAGGAGGAGGTGGGGATCAGGAGGTCAGAAGTGTGGGAAGCCATGAAAAGAGTGAAGTTGGGGAAAGCACCAGGAACAGATGGAGTGTGTGGGGAAATGTTGAGGTATGGTGGTGAGATAGTGATAGAATGGGTATGGAAAATGTGCAAACTAGCATGGGAGAAGGGGAGTGCACCCGATGACTGGAAGACTGGCATAATAGTCCCCCTATATAAGGGCAAAGGGGAAAGAGGAGTGTGTGGTAACCACCGAGGAATATGTCTTCTAAGCGTAGTAGGGAAGGTATACAGTAGGGTAGTGATTGAGAGAGTGAGAGTGAGAACGGAGAAATGGATAGGCGACGAGCAGGGAGGCTTTAGGAAGGGAAGAGGATGTGTAGATCAGATTTTTACCCTGAATTGTGTTGTGGAGAAGTATCTGGAGAAGAAACAAAAGGTGTATGTTGCCTTTATGGACTTGGAGAAGGCCTATGACAGAGTGGATAGAGAAGGTTTGTGGAAAGTACTTAGAATATACGGAGTAGAGGGCAAGTTGCTGAAAGCAGTGAAGAGCATGTATGAGGGTGCAAAGGCGGCAGTACGTGTGGAGAGTGAGCAGAGCGAGTTCTTTGACCTGAATGTTGGTTTGAAACAGGGGTGTGTGATGTCCCTGTGGTTGTTTACTGTATATATGGATGGAGTTATGAAAGAAATACTATCAAGAGCAGTGGATGTTGGTGTATCGCTGAAAAGGGAGGGAATTGAGTGGAAGCTACCTATACTGCTGTTTGCGGATGATACAGTTCTGATGAGTGATAATGAATGGGAGTTGCAGGGTCTGGTAAATGAGTTTGGAACAGTGTGCGAAAAACGGAATTTGAAGGTAAATGCGGGGAAGAGCAAGGTTATGGTCTTCGAAAGGGGTGAAGTCACAGAGTGTGAGATGAAGCTGAACGGTCAGGCTATGGAGATCGTCAACTCTTTTAAGTATCTGGGCAATGTGTTGAGTAAAGATGGGACTATGGATGAAGAGGTGCGGGAGAGGGTACAACAGGGGAAGAGGGTTGTAGGAACGCTAAAAGCAGTAACAAGAAATAGGGTGGTCAGTATGGAAGTGAAGAAGTCCTTGCATGACAGTGTGGTAATCCCGACACTGACTTACGGAAGCGAAGCATGGACGTTGGTTGAGAGACTCAGACCAAGAGTGAGAGCAGTGGAAATTAATTACTTAAGGAGTGCGTGCGGAATTACATGGAGGGATAGACAGACTAATGAGGAAGTAAGAAGGAGGTGTGGTGTGGAGGTAGATGTGCTGGAAAGTGTGAAAAGGAACAACTTGAGATGGTTCGGCCATATGGAACGTATGGAAAGCGAGAGAATGACTAAGAGGGTGTACGAGAGCGAGGTGGAGGGACAGAGGGGGAGAGGTAGACCGAATATGAGGTGGAAGGATGGAGTGAGGAACTACATGAATGAAGGCGGTGCTGGTTGGGGGGAGGGGCGTCGACTGACTGGGGACAGAGGTGCATGGGGGCGGTTCGTTCGTGGCCACCCGGGGATCACGGCGTCAGGCAATAGATAGATAGATAGATAGATAGACCATTAGAAAGAGCATAATTTTCCGATGACGGTGATATAAACAGTTATATACGTATCCGAGCAAATAAACCAACGCCGAGGTGGGGAACAGCTCGGAACCCGGCTATCATCGGCGGAACAGAGGCGGGTGAAGCGTAAATATTCGCATTTTGGCTCTTCATTTCAAATATTCATAGCGCAAAAAGTATTTGTCGTAGGAACTTCTAGTTTGTTTTATACTCATCAGCATTATTTGCCGTATTCATACAGCCTAAATTTAAATCATACACTTCGTAGCAACGAAATAAATCGAAAATGTTATAAACCATATCAATCAAAATCATATTTGTTTTTCTTTTTCGGTCACTGCTTGAGAAATATTGAAGGTAAACAATTTCTGTTTTCAGATTTGGAAAGAGGAGAAAAACTACTATTATTTGAGCAAACAAAAATATATGGTCATCACTCAAAATTTAGAGATAAGACGGTGTGAAGACAATTGCATGGAAATATTTGTATTCCGGACTCATTTACACTTTCATATTTCGATTTATTTACATTTTTGTTTTGTTTTATCATGTACTATAAATATTCCTCTTTCCATTGACATATGATACATCACAATAAACAGCATTCTGGTGGATGAAAATACAGAAAAACACAAGGCTTCGCCCAGCCTGACATTTCATGGCAAATTAGAGAAGGCCTTACCACAAGTTACATATTAAGTTACCGAATGCGGGAGAGTTAACTGAACCTTAATTCCCATCCATTCATACGCAGACGACTCAACCTTACACTACTCCATTAGTTTTTCAGAACGCCCCAGCCAGCAATCCCTTAACGACAAACGTAATGAAGCCATAGAACTCTTAAATTCTGATCTAAATACTATCTCCAATTGGGGCAGAGAAAACCTTGTTACCTTTAATGCTTCCAAAACCTAATTTCTCCATCTATCTACCCGTCAGGATCTCCCAGCAGACTATCCCTTATTCTTCAACAATACAAAAATCAACCATTCATCTTCTCTCAATATTCTTGGTGTCTCTTTTTCTTCTGCTCTTATTTGGAAGGACCATATTACCAGTCTTGCTAAGGCAGCCTCCCAGAAGCTGGGTGTGCTCAACCGCCTTAGTTTTTTTTTCCCCAGCACAGCTTCTTGCTCTGTACAGGGGCATAGTGCGTCCTTGTATTGAGTATTGTTCACATGTGTGGGGAGGTTCCTCTCACACCGCTCTCCTAGACAAAGTTGAAAGGAAGGCCTTTCGTATCATTAACTCCCGTCCACTCACCAACTCTCTGCAATCTCTCTCTCTCCGCCGCAATGTTGCATCTCTCTCGCTATTCTATCGCTACTATAATAATCAGTGTTCCTCGGAGCTTTCCCAGTGCATACCACCCTCCTTTACGTAGGGCACGTGGTACCCATCTTGCAACTCAATCCCACCCCTACTCTGTGCAACTCTCCAACCCAAGAGTGAAACGTTACTCTCAAACTTTCTTCTACTCAACATCTGAGCTCTGGAACTCTCTCCCAGAATCAGTCTTTCCCTCTTCCTATGACTTAAATTGCTTCAAACTCCGTGTGTCCAGGCATTTTGGCTCGAACGTCCCTTGATTTTGGCCCTGTCACTCTTTCAACTATGGGGGAGGCACTCGCTATAGGCAGTTATGCCTTTTGCCTCCCTCAATCACATAGAAAAAACAAAAAAACAAAAAAACAATGGACCTCATGGATGTGATCCGGAGTGATGTTAACAAGCAGGCAGTGCTTTTATGGAAGAAAGCTCAAGCAGACACCCTACTATGTTTGCAATATATAATGTACATGGAAGAGGAGGAAGAAAAAGATAAAAAAAAGGACAAGGTTCGCAAGAAGACATCATGTTGGACACGTGACTGGCAATTACGAAGAAAACAATTCGGCCAATGGGAAAACCTTCTGCAGGAGCTCATATTGGAGGACAAGACATCCTTCCGCAATTTCCTGCACATGGATGAGGATCTCTTCACTGAACTGCTAGAAAAAATTTGTCCTCGCATCCAGAAGCAGCATACATTCTGGCGGGAGCCCTTGGAGCCAGGTTTGAGGCTTTCCATCACCCTCAGGTACTTGGCCACCGGGGACAGCTACCGTAGTCTCGCCTATGGGTTCAGAGTTCCTCCCAACACTATTTCTGTGATTGTGTATGAAACGTGTGAGGCCATCATCGCAGAGTACATGAACGAAGTGATTGTTTGCCCATCGGCACCCGAGGGATGGAGAAAAGTTGCAAAAGGCTTCTCAAAAAGGTGGAATTTTCATCACACCATTGGTGCGATAGACGGCAAACACATTACCATACGTCCACCCAACCGTAGTGGATCCTACTACTTCAACTACAAAGGATTTCACTCTCTGGTCCTGCTTGCTTTGGTCGACAGTGGCTACAAATTCTTGTATACAGATGTTGGGGCTAATGGGGCTAGCTGTGATGCACAGGTGTTTAACTACTCAACTCTGAAGGAGGGCATAGAGAACAACACAATTGGGCTGCCTCCGAGAGAACCCCTGCAGAATGATGAACGGGCGCTTCCCTACTTCATCATTGGAGATGATGCCTTTGCCCTCCGTGAGTGGTTGATGAAGCCCTTCCCCCACCGAGGTCTGTCCCGTGAGGAGAGAATCTACAACTACCGCCTCTCCCGAGCAAGACGAGTGGTTGAGAATGCCTTCGGCATCCTCGCGAACAGGTAAGAAAAATTGACTAAACTTATATGTGCACATGTGTTCCATGTGCAGTGTTGCCATACGTACGATAATTATCGTACATATCCTAAATGACCTAGAGCAGTTAGTTCAGCAACCCACCCGTATCCCAGATCGTATCGGAGATCGGCCCAACATTCTTGACTTGTTTCTAACTTCAAACCCTTCTTCTTATACTGACGGTCTTTTCTCGCCTTTGGACTATTCCGACCATAAACTTATCTCTGTCACCTGTCCTATCTCTCCAGTACGGCCACCCGATCCTCCTAGCCGGCGGTGCTTGTGGCACTTTGGCGCTGCCGACTGGGAGACTCTCCGGCAGTACTTCTTTGATTTCTCATGGAATTATTTCTGCTTCCGTGGCCAGGGACCCTCGGAGAGTGCTGAATGCATTACCGAGGTAATCCTATCGGGCATGGAAGCATACATTCCATTCTCTTTCTCTCAGACTAATGCTAAAAAATCTTGGTTTACTCACGCCTGTTCTACTGCTGTCCGCAATAAGGAGGAAGCATTCAAACGGTACCGTCGCCTTAAAACTCAAGACTCTCATTATTTCTATGTTTCTGCCCGGAATCAAGCCAAATCAGTTCTTTGACTTGCCAAACACTCTTTCATCAATAATACATGCACTGAACTATCCAACTCTAGCTCTTCCCAAGCTTTCTGGCATCTAGCCAAAAACCTCTCCAACAATTTATCTTCCTCGTCTTTCCCTCCCCTTTCCCACTCTGATGGTACAACCATCACTTCTTCCTCTGACAAAGCTAAACTCTTCGCTCAAACTTTTGCTAGAAACTCCACCTTGGATGATTCCGGTGCTATTCCTCCCTCTCCACCCTCCTCTCTCTTACTTATGCCTAATATCCTAATCTCTTCTAACGATGTACTTTCTACCCTCTATGGGCTTAACACTAATAAGGCGTATGGTCCGGACGGTGTTCCTCGTGTTGTTCTCAAAAACTGTGCTTCCGTGCTAACTCCCTGCCTAGGCAAACTCTTTCGTCTCTGTCTATCCTCTAACGTCTTCCCTTCATGGTGGAAGTTTGCTCGCATTCAACCTGTCCCAAAGAAGGGTGACCGCTCTTAACCCTCCAACAATTGTCCAATTGCTCTCATCTCTTGTCTTTCTAAAGTTTTTGAAACTATTCTTGCTTCCAAATTTCTTAAGCATTTCTCTTCTCATAATCTGCTCTCAGATCGCCAGAATGGCTTCCTTAAGGGTCGCTCTACTGGTGATCTTCTTTCATATCTTACTAACTCTTGGTCATCCTCCTTTCGGGACTTCGGTGAGACTTTTTCTATTGCACTAGACATATCGAAAGCTTTCGATAGAGTCTGGCACAAATCTTTAATTTCCTTCGGTTTCTATCCCTCCATCTGTGCCTTTGTCTCTAATTTCCTGTCCGGCCGTTCCATAGCCGCGATTGTGGACGGCCATTGTTCACTTCCTCACCCTATAAACTCTGGTGTTCCTCAGGGCTCTGTCCTATCTCCTATTCTCTTTCTAATTTTTATAAATGATCTCCTTAACCCTCCCGCATTTTTAGGACGCGATCGCGTCCTAACGCCACCCCTCGAAGAATGCTCGTAGGATGCAATCGCGTCATAATGCCACCTGTAAGTTAGAAATATTCGCCAAAAATAAGTTTATGACTCGATTTTGACGCAATTTGGACTGGTAAGTTAGGCATTAGTAAGTTACAAAAGGAAGTATCTAGCAACCCCATAGCGTCCCTCTCTGAGGAGCCCGGGCCTTTGTAAAGTCAGTAGTTTCCCGGCCCTTTAAATTCTGGGCTCCCTCCCTCTGGCCCACCATGCCTAGCTATAGGCAGGCAATTATGGATTATTTCATCTACCCAGTGAAAGTGTTTAGTGAATAATTCGAAATATATATGTATATAAGATGTTACTTGTGACTTTTGGTGACTGAGGAGAGTGAATCTTGGTTAACCCCTTGAGTATTGATGCAGTTTTGTCTAGGTATCATTGATGACTTCACACTATTTTTTGCTTGAAGGACAAATATATTTATCAATAAATACTGCCTACGAAATAAATACATTATAATCACGAAGATGTCACAGGAATGCTTATAGGAAGTATGGTAACTACTCTATGGAATTTTAGTTATATTACAGTATATATTATATATATATATATATATATATATTATATATAGCCTATATACAGTATTATACAGTATATAAAAGCCCCAAGGTCCCGAGTAAGCCCAAGGCCCATAATCGAGTATTTATATTATTATTATATTTTGTATTTTATTTAAATATTTATTTATTTGATTTATTATTGTTTTTATATATTTTATAATGGTGAGGAGGGTGGAGAGGTTGCAGGAGGAGGAAGTCAGGGAGGAGTACAGGAGAGCAGTGGAAAGACGACTAGGTGGGTTCGACCTGGAAGTTATGGAGGAAGTGGAGGAGATGAGCAAGGTGTTTAAGGATGAGATCTGTGCAGCATGTGAGGAGGTGTGTGGAGTGAGGAGAAGAGGGAGGGGAGTGAAAGGTACAGCATGGTGGACAGAAGAGGTAAGAATAGCTGTGGAAGAAAAGAAGAAAGCATATAGAGAGTGGTTGGGTAGTAGAGGGAATGAAGATTCCGAGAGACAGAAACGAGCGAGGTACGTGGAGAGTAAGAGGGTGGTGAAGAGAGTAGTGAAGGAAAGTAAGAGAAGAGTAGATGAGGAATTTGGAAGGAATCTGAGTGTAAAATGGAGGGAGAGTAAGAAACTGTTTTGGAAAGAAGTCAAGAAAGTTAGGGAAGGTAGCAAGGGAAACAGTAAGGGTGTGAAAGATAAGAATGGGAGAATGCTAGCCGAGAAGCAAGAGAGAGTTGAAAGATGGAGGGAGTACTTCAGTGAGTTGCTAAATGAAAGGAATGAAGAGCCAGCAAACATAGCTGGATATGGTATGGGAGGGAGAAGAAGAGAAGTAGTGGAGGAGGAGGTGGGGATCAGGAGGTCAGAAGTGTGGGAAGCCATGAAAAGAGTGAAGTTGGGGAAAGCACCAGGAACAGATGGAGTGTGTGGGGAAATGTTGAGGTATGGTGGTGAGATAGTGATAGAATGGGTATGGAAAATGTGCAAACTAGCATGGGAGAAGGGGAGTGCACCCGATGACTGGAAGACTGGCATAATAGTCCCCCTATATAAGGGCAAAGGGGAAAGAGGAGTGTGTGGTAACCACCGAGGAATATGTCTTCTAAGCGTAGTAGGGAAGGTATACAGTAGGGTAGTGATTGAGAGAGTGAGAGTGAGAACGGAGAAATGGATAGGCGACGAGCAGGGAGGTTTTAGGAAGGGAAGAGGATGTGTAGATCAGATTTTTACCCTGAATTGTGTTGTGGAGAAGTATCTGGAGAAGAAACAAAAGGTGTATGTTGCCTTTACCGACTTGGAGAAGGCCTATGACAGAGTGGATAGAGAAGGTTTGTGGAAAGTACTTAGAATATACGGAGTAGAGGGCAAGTTTCTGAAAGCAGTGAAGAGCATGTATGAGGGTGCAAAGGCGGCAGTACGTGTGGAGAGTGAGCAGAGCGAGTTCTTTGACCTGAATGTTGGTTTGAAACAGGGGTGTGTGATGTCCCCGTGGTTGTTTACTGTATATATGGATGGAGTTATGAAAGAAATACTATCAAGAGCAGTGGATGTTGGTGTATCGCTGAAAAGGGAGGGAATTGAGTGGAAGCTACCTATACTGCTGTTTGCGGATGATACAGTTCTGATGAGTGATAATGAATGGGAGTTGCAGGGTCTGGTAAATGAGTTTGGAACAGTGTGCGAAAAACGGAATTTGAAGGTAAATACGGGGAAGAGCAAGGTTATGGTCTTCGAAAGGGGTGAAGTCACAGAGTGTGAGGTGAAGCAGAACGGTCAGGCTATGGAGATCGTCAACTCTTTTAAGTATCTGGGCAGTGTGTTGAGTAAAGATGGGACTATGGATGAAGAGGTGCGGGAGAGGGTACAACAGGGGAAGAGGGTTGTAGGAACGCTAAAAGCAGTAACAAGAAATAGGGTGGTCAGTATGGAAGTGAAGAAGTCCTTGCATGACAGTGTGGTAATCCCGACACTGACTTACGGAAGCGAAGCATGGACGTTGGTTGAGAGACTCGGACCAAGAGTGAGAGCAGTGGAAATGAATTACTTAAGGAGTGCGTGCGGAGTTACATGGAGGGATAGGCAGACTAATGAGGAAGTAAGAAGGAGGTGTGGTGTGGAGGTAGATGTGCTGGAAAGTGTGAAAAGGAACAACTTGAGATGGTTCGGCCATATGGAACGTATGGAAAGCGAGAGAATGACTAAGAGGGTGTACGAGAGCGAGGTGGAGGGACAGAGGGGGAGAGGTAGACCGAATAATTATGAGGTGGAAGGATGGAGTGAGGAACTACATGAACGAAGGCGGTGCTGGTTGGGAGGAGGGGCGTCGACTGACTGGGGACAGAGGTGCATGGGGGCGGTTCGTTCGTGGTCACCCCTTCGGGGATCACGGCGTCGGGCAATAGATAGATAGATAGATAGATATATTTTATTTTATTTATTTCATTTTATTTGTTTATTTTATTTATTTTATATATATATACTGTATATACCGTATATATTTGTTTTGTTATTCCTGTTCCGTCTAGCGGATCAGCCCCAAGGTTCCGAGCAAGCCCAAGGCCCATAATCGAGTATTTATATTATTTTTATATTTTTTATTTTATTTATTTATATATACCGTATATATATAATATATATATATATATATATATATATATATATATATATATATATATATATTTTTTTTTTTTTTTATTCCTGTTCCCCAGGGTGTCTAGCGGATCAGCCCCAAGGTCCTGAGCAAGCCCAAGCCCCATAATTGAGTATTTATATTATTATTATATTTTGTATTTTATTTATTTTATTTATTTTATTTACATATATATATATATATATATATATACAGTATATATATATATATATATATATATATATATATATATATATATATATTTTTTTATTCCTGTTCCCCAGGGTGTCTAGCGGATCAGCCCCAAGGTCCCGAGCAAGCCCAAGGCCCATAATCGAGTATTTATATAATTATTACATTTGTATTTTATCTATATATTTATTTATTTGATTTGATTTATTTCATTTTATTTATATTTTTATTTCATTTATTTTATTTATATATATATATACCATATATATATATACCGTATATATATATATATATATATATATATATACAGTATATATATATATATATATATATACATATATATACAGGTATATACAGTATATATATATATATTTTTTTTTTTTTTTTTTTTTATTCCTGTTGCCCAGGGTATCTAGCGGATCAGCCCCAAGGTCCTGAGCAACCCCAAGGCCCATAATCGAGTATTTATATTATTATTATATTTGTATTTTATTTATATATGAAGCGGTTACTTATTATATAGCGGTATATATATTTATATATATATATATATATATATATATATATATATATATATATATATATACAGTATATATAGATACCCACACACACATACACATATTTTTATTACCATTCATTATATTTTGTTTGACACCTTGTATATATATATATATATATATATTTATATATTCATATAAGTGTTGTACATTGTGGCAAAGATATACAACTGTATAAACATTCTCATATATTTACATAACAATAACAATGCATGGAAACAATTGCGCATAGCTCGCGAACCAATTACGCTATATTATTTTTGTTTTCACCATTAGAGAAGGTGCATGTTTGTTTGTAAGTAGCAAATGGAAGGAATGTGTAAGAGAGTATGGGTCTGTGGGTTCAAGGATTGTGTGGGTGAGAATGAAAGTAAGAATACAAACGTGGGTGATTGTATGCGTGTATGCCCCGACAGAGGATATACTTGAAAGAAAGAAAGAGGAGTTCTGGATGAATGTGGAGGCGTGCCTGGAGAAGTTTGACAAGAACGAAAGAATATTTCTGATTGGAGATATGAATGGTAAGGTGGGTGATAGGAAAGTTGAGGGAGTGGTGGGAGGGTGGGGGGGTACCATCAGAGGTGAATGGGAATGGTAGTGCACTTGTGGACGTATGTGTGGGGAGGAGGCTGTGGATAGCCAACACCTTCTTCCGACACAGAATGATCCACAGGTACACGTGGAAACGGATGTTGACGATGAAGGATAAGACAGTGGTGGAACGAAAGTCATTGATTGATTATGTATGTGTGGATGAACGAATGAAGAAATCTGTGATGGATGCTAGGGTGTATAGGGGTATTGGAGGGGGTCTGTCTGATCATTATGTAGTGGTAGCTAAGGTTAGGATACAAAAGAAGTGGGTGAGGAGAGCGGGAGGGAGGCGAGAGGAGGGTGGAATGGTGAGGAGGGTGGAGAGGTTGTAGGAGGAGGAAGTCAGGGAGGAGTACAGGAGAGCAGTGGAAAGACGACTAGGTGGGTTCGACCTGGAAGTTATGGAGGAAGTGGAGGAGATGAGCAAGGTGTTTAAGGATGAGATCTGTGCAGCATGTGAGGAGGTGTGTGGAGTGAGGAGAAGAGGGAGGAGAGTGAAAGGTACAGCATGGTGGACAGAAGAGGTAAGAATAGCTGTGGAAGAAAAGAAAAAAGCATATAGAGAGTGGTTGGGTAGTAGAGGGAATGAAGATTCCGAGAGACAGAAACGAGCGAGGTACGTGGAGAGTAAGAGGGTGGTGAAGAGAGTAGTGAAGGAAAGTAAGAGAAGAGTAGATGAGGAATTTGGAAGGAATCTGAGTGTAAAATGGAGGGAGAGTAAGAAACTGTTCTGGAAAGAAGTCAAGAAAGTTAGGGAAGGTAGCAAGGGAAACAGTAAGGGTGTGAAAGATAAGAATGGGAGAATGCTAGCCGAGAAGCAAGAGAGAGTCGAAAGATGGAGGGAGTACTTCAGTGAGTTGCTAAATGAAAGGAATGAAGAGCCAGCAAACATAGCTGGATATGGTATGGGAGGGAGAAGAAGAGAAGTAGTGGAGGAGGAGGTGGGGATCAGGAGGTCAGAAGTGTGGGAAGCCATGAAAAGAGTGAAGTTGGGGAAAGCACCAGGAACAGATGGAGTGTGTGGGGAAATGTTGAGGTATGGTGGTGAGATAGTGATATAATGGGTATGGAAAATGTGCAAACTAGCATGGGAGAAGGGGAGTGCACCCGATGACTGGAAGACTGGCATAATAGTCCCCCTATATAAGGGCAAAGGGGAAAGAGGAGTGTGTGGTAACCACCGAGGAATATGTCTTCTAAGCGTAGTAGGGAAGGTATACAGTAGGGTAGTGATTGAGAGAGTGAGAGTGAGAACGGAGAAATGGATAGGCGACGAGCAGGGAGGTTTTAGGAAGGGAAGAGGATGTGTAGATCAGATTTTTACCCTGAATTGTGTTGTGGAGAAGTATCTGGAGAAGAAACAAAAGGTGTATGTTGCCTTTATGGACTTGGAGAAGGCCTATGACAGAGTGGATAGAGAAGGTTTGTGGAAAGTACTTAGAATATACGGAGTAGAGGGCAAGTTGCTGAAAGCAGTGAAGAGCATGTATGAGGGTGCAAAGGCGGCAGTACGTGTGGAGAGTGAGCAGAGCGAGTTCTTTGACCTGAATGTTGGTTTGAAACAGGGGTGTGTGATGTCCCTGTGGTTGTTTACTGTATATATGGATGGAGTTATGAAAGAAATACTATCAAGAGCAGTGGATGTTGGTGTATCGCTGAAAAGGGAGGGA
This sequence comes from Lithodes maja, assembly GCA_037953745.1. NCBI lineage: Eukaryota > Metazoa > Arthropoda > Malacostraca > Decapoda > Lithodidae > Lithodes > Lithodes maja. The sequence continues at coordinate 6,224 of JBAKBP010034235.1, read as the reverse complement.
ATTGAGTGGAAGCTACCTATACTGCTGTTTGCGGATGATACAGTTCTGATGAGTGATAATGAATGGGAGTTGCAGGGTCTGGTAAATGAGTTTGGAACAGTGTGCGAAAAACGGAATTTGAAGGTAAATGCGGGGAAGAGCAAGGTTATGGTCTTCGAAAGGGGTGAAGTCACAGAGTGTGAGATGAAGCTGAACGGTCAGGCTATGGAGATCGTCAACTCTTTTAAGTATCTGGGCAGTGTGTTGAGTAAAGATGGGACTATGGATGAAAAGGTGCGGGAGAGGGTACAACAGGGGAAGAGGGTTGTAGGAACGCTAAAAGCAGTAACAAGAAATAGGGTGGTCAGTATGGAAGTGAAGAAGTCCTTGCATGACAGTGTGGTAATCCCGACACTGACTTACGGAAGCGAAGCATGGACGTTGGTTGAGAGACTCAGACCAAGAGTGAGAGCAGTGGAAATTAATTACTTAAGGAGTGCGTGCGGAATTACATGGAGGGATAGACAGACTAATGAAGAAGTAAGAAGGAGGTGTGGTGTGGAGGTAGATGTGCTGGAAAGTGTGAAAAGGAACAACTTGAGATGGTTCGGCCATATGGAACGTATAGAAAGCGAGAGAATGACTAAGAGGGTGTACGAGAGCGAGGTGGAGGGACAGAGGGGGAGAGGTAGACCGAATATGAGGTGGAAGGATGGAGTGAGGAACTACATGAATGAAGGCGGTGCTGGTTGGGGGGAGGGGCGTCGACTGACTGGGGACAGAGGTGCATGGGGGCGGTTCGTTCGTGGCCACCCGGGGATCACGGCGTCAGGCAATAGATAGATAGATAGATAGATAGACCATTAGAAAGAGCATAATTTTCCGATGACGGTGATATAAACAGTTATATACGTATCCGAGCAAATAAACCAACGCCGAGGTGGGGAACAGCTCGGAACCCGGCTATCATCGGCGGAACAGAGGCGGGTGAAGCGTAAATATTCGCATTTTGGCTCTTCATTTCAAATATTCATAGCGCAAAAAGTATTTGTCGTAGGAACTTCTAGTTTGTTTTATACTCATCAGCATTATTTGCCGTATTCATACAGCCTAAATTTAAATCATACACTTCGTAGCAACGAAATAAATCGAAAATGTTATAAACCATATCAATCAAAATCATATTTGTTTTTCTTTTTCGGTCACTGCTTGAGAAATATTGAAGGTAAACAATTTCTGTTTTCAGATTTGGAAAGAGGAGAAAAACTACTATTATTTGAGCAAACAAAAATATATGGTCATCACTCACAATTTAGAGATAAGACGGTGTGAAGACAATTGCATGGAAATATTTGTATTCCGGACTCATTTACACTTTCATATTTCGATTTATTTACATTTTTGTTTTGTTTTATCATGTACTATAAATATTCCTCTTTCCATTGACATATGATACATCACAATAAACAGCATTCTGGTGGATGAAAATACAGAAAAACACAAGGCTTCGCCCAGCCTGACATTTCATGGCAAATTAGAGAAGGCCTTACCACAAGTTACATATTAAGTTACCGAATGCGGGAGAGTTAACTGAACCTTAATTCCCATCCATTCATACGCAGACGACTCAACCTTACACTACTCCATTAGTTTTTCAGAACGCCCCAGCCAGCAATCCCTTAACGACAAACGTAATGAAGCCATAGAACTCTTAAATTCTGATCTAAATACTATCTCCAATTGGGGCAGAGAAAACCTTGTTACCTTTAATGCTTCCAAAACCTAATTTCTCCATCTATCTACCCGTCAGGATCTCCCAGCAGACTATCCCTTATTCTTCAACAATACAAAAATCAACCATTCATCTTCTCTCAATATTCTTGGTGTCTCTTTTTCTTCTGCTCTCATTTGGAAGGACCATATTACCAGTCTTGCTAAGGCAGCCTCCCAGAAGCTGGGTGTGCTCAACCGCCTTAGTTTTTTTTTCCCCAGCACAGCTTCTTGCTCTGTACAGGGGCATAGTGCGTCCTTGTATTGAGTATTGTTCACATGTGTGGGGAGGTTCCTCTCACACCGCTCTCCTAGACAAAGTTGAAAGGAAGGCCTTTCGTATCATTAACTCCCGTCCACTCACCAACTCTCTGCAATCTCTCTCTCTCCGCCGCAATGTTGCATCTCTCTCGCTATTCTATCGCTACTATAATAATCAGTGTTCCTCAGAGCTATCCCAGTGCATACCACCTCCTTTACGTAGGGCACGTGGTACCCATCTTGCAACTCAATCCCACCCCTACTCTGTGCAACTCTCCAACCCAAGAGTGAAACGTTACTCTCAAACTTTCTTCTACTCAACATCTGAGCTCTGGAACTCTCTCCCAGAATCAGTCTTTCCCTCTTCCTATGACTTAAATTGCTTCAAACTCCGTGTGTCCAGGCATTTTGGCTCGAACGTCCCTTGATTTTGGCCCTGTCACTCTTTCAACTATGGGGGAGGCACTCGCTATAGGCAGTTATGCCTTTTGCCTCCCTCAATCACATAGAAAAAACAAAAAAACAAAAAAACAATGGACCTCATGGATGTGATCCGGAGTGATGTTAACAAGCAGGCAGTGCTTTTATGGAAGAAAGCTCAAGCAGACACCCTACTATGTTTGCAATATATAATGTACATGGAAGAGGAGGAAGAAAAAGATAAAAAAAAGGACAAGGTTCGCAAGAAGACATCATGTTGGACACGTGACTGGCAATTACGAAGAAAACAATTCGGCCAATGGGAAAACCTTCTGCAGGAGCTCATATTGGAGGACAAGACATCCTTCCGCAATTTCCTGCACATGGATGAGGATCTCTTCACTGAACTGCTAGAAAAAATTTGTCCTCGCATCCAGAAGCAGCATACATTCTGGCGGGAGCCCTTGGAGCCAGGTTTGAGGCTTTCCATCACCCTCAGGTACTTGGCCACCGGGGACAGCTACCGTAGTCTCGCCTATGGGTTCAGAGTTCCTCCCAACACTATTTCTGTGATTGTGTATGAAACGTGTGAGGCCATCATCGCAGAGTACATGAACGAAGTGATTGTTTGCCCATCGGCACCCGAGGGATGGAGAAAAGTTGCAAAAGGCTTCTCAAAAAGGTGGAATTTTCATCACACCATTGGTGCGATAGACGGCAAACACATTACCATACGTCCACCCAACCGTAGTGGATCCTACTACTTCAACTACAAAGGATTTCACTCTCTGGTCCTGCTTGCTTTGGTCGACAGTGGCTACAAATTCTTGTATACAGATGTTGGGGCTAATGGGGCTAGCTGTGATGCACAGGTGTTTAACTACTCAACTCTGAAGGAGGGCATAGAGAACAACACAATTGGGCTGCCTCCGAGAGAACCCCTGCAGAATGATGAACGGGCGCTTCCCTACTTCATCATTGGAGATGATGCCTTTGCCCTCCGTGAGTGGTTGATGAAGCCCTTCCCCCACCGAGGTCTGTCCCGTGAGGAGAGAATCTACAACTACCGCCTCTCCCGAGCAAGACGAGTGGTTGAGAATGCCTTCGGCATCCTCGCGAACAGGTAAGAAAAATTGACTAAACTTATATGTGCACATGTGTTCCATGTGCAGTGTTGCCATACGTACGATAATTATCGTACATATCCTAAATGACCTAGAGCAGTTAGTTCAGCAACCCACCCGTATCCCAGATCGTATCGGAGATCGGCCCAACATTCTTGACTTGTTTCTAACTTCAAACCCTTCTTCTTATACTGACGGTCTTTTCTCGCCTTTGGACTATTCCGACCATAAACTTATCTCTGTCACCTGTCCTATCTCTCCAGTACGGCCACCCGATCCTCCTAGCCGGCGGTGCTTGTGGCACTTTGGCGCTGCCGACTGGGAGACTCTCCGGCAGTACTTCTTTGATTTCTCATGAAATTATTTCTGCTTCCGTGGCCAGGGACCCTCGGAGAGTGCTGAACGCATTACCGAGGTAATCCTATCGGGCATGGAAGCATACATTCCATTCTCTTTCTCTCAGACTAATGCTAAAAAATCTTGGTTTACTCACGCCTGTTCTACTGCTGTCCGCAATAAGGAGGAAGCATTCAAACGGTACCGTCGCCTTAAAACTCAAGACTCTCATTATTTCTATGTTTCTGCCCGGAATCAAGCCAAATCAGTTCTTTGACTTGCCAAACACTCTTTCATCAATAATACATGCACTGAACTATCCAACTCTAGCTCTTCCCAAGCTTTCTGGCATCTAGCCAAAAACCTCTCCAACAATTTCTCTTCCTCGTCTTTCCCTCCCCTTTCCCACTCTGATGGTACAACCATCACTTCTTCCTCTGACAAAGCTAAACTCTTCGCTCAAACTTTTGCTAGAAACTCCACCTTGGATGATTCCGGTGCTATTCCTCCCTCTCCACCCTCCTCTCTCTTACTTATGCCTAATATCCTAATCTCTTCTAAAGATGTACTTTCTACCCTCTATGGGCTTAACACTAATAAGGCGTATGGTCCGGACGGTGTTCCTCGTGTTGTTCTCAAAAACTGTGCTTCCGTGCTAACTCCCTGCCTAGGCAAACTCTTTCGTCTCTGTCTATCCTCTAACGTCTTCCCTTCATGGTGGAAGTTTGCTCGCATTCAACCTGTCCCAAAGAAGGGTGACCGCTCTTAACCCTCCAACAATTGTCCAATTGCTCTCATCTCTTGTCTTTCTAAAGTTTTTGAAACTATTCTTGCTTCCAAATTTCTTAAGCATTTCTCTTCTCATAATCTGCTCTCAGATCGCCAGAATGGCTTCCTTAAGGGTCGCTCTACTGGTGATCTTCTTTCATATCTTACTAACTCTTGGTCATCCTCCTTTCGGGACTTCGGTGAGACTTTTTCTATTGCACTAGACATATCGAAAGCTTTCGATAGAGTCTGCCACAAATCTTTAATTTCCTTCGGTTTCTATCCCTCCATCTGTGCCTTTGTCTCTAATTTCCTGTCCGGCCGTTCCATAGCCGCGATTGTGGACGGCCATTGTTCACTTCCTCACCCTATAAACTCTGGTGTTCCTCAGGGCTCTGTCCTATCTCCTATTCTCTTTCTAATTTTTATAAATGATCTCCTTAACCCTCCCGCATTTTTAGGACGCGATCTCGTCCTAACGCCACCCCTCGAAGAATGCTCGTAGGATGCAATCGCGTCATAATGCCACCTGTAAGTTAGAAATATTCGCCAAAAATAAGTTTATGACTCGATTTTGACGCAATTTGGACTGGTAAGTTAGGCATTAGTAAGTTACAAAAGGAAGTATCTAGCAACCCCATAGCGTCCCTCTCTGAGGAGCCCGGGCCTTTGTAAAGTCAGTAGTTTCCCGGCCCTTTAAATTCTGGGCTCCCTCCCTCTGGCCCACCATGCCTAGCTATAGGCAGGCAATTATGGATTATTTCATCTACCCAGTGAAAGTGTTTAGTGAATAATTCGAAATATATATGTATATAAGATGTTACTTGTGACTTTTGGTGACTGAGGAGAGTGAATCTTGGTTAACCCCTTGAGTATTGATGCAGTTTTGTCTAGGTATCATTGATGACTTCACACTATTTTTTGCTTGAAGGACAAATATATTTATCAATAAATACTGCCTACGAAATAAATACATTACAATCACGAAGATGTCACAGGAATGCTTATAGGAAGTATGGTAACTACTCTATGGAATTTTAGTTATATTACAGTATATATTATATATATATATATATATATATATATTATATATAGCCTATATACAGTATTATACAGTATATAAAAGCCCCAAGGTCCCGAGTAAGCCCAAGGCCCATAATCGAGTATTTATATTATTATTATATTTTGTATTTTATTTAAATATTTATTTATTTGATTTATTATTGTTTTTATATATTTTATAATGGTGAGGAGGGTGGAGAGGTTGCAGGAGGAGGAAGTCAGGGAGGAGTACAGGAGAGCAGTGGAAAGACGACTAGGTGGGTTCGACCTGGAAGTTATGGAGGAAGTGGAGGAGATGAGCAAGGTGTTTAAGGATGAGATCTGTGCAGCATGTGAGGAGGTGTGTGGAGTGAGGAGAAGAGGGAGGGGAGTGAAAGGTACAGCATGGTGGACAGAAGAGGTAAGAATAGCTGTGGAAGAAAAGAAGAAAGCATATAGAGAGTGGTTGGGTAGTAGAGGGAATGAAGATTCCGAGAGACAGAAACGAGCGAGGTACGTGGAGAG
>JBAKBP010034234.1:0-20907 GCA_037953745.1 Lithodes maja | reverse complement strand
GTGAAGGTTGACCGATCTCTGTTACTATAGGGTGTCTATCCCCAACCAACCCATACTATTATATATACCAAGGGTACCAAGATGGTGAAGGTTGACCGATCTCTGTTATTATAGGATGTCTATCCCCAACCAACCCATACTATTATATATACCAAGGGTACCAAGAAGGTGAAGGTTGACCGATCTCTGTTACTATAGGGTCTCTATCCCCAACCAACCCATACTATTATATATACCAAGATGGTGAAGGTTGACCGATCTCTGTTACTATAGGGTGTCTATCCCCAACCAACCCATACTATTATATATACCAAGATGGTGAAGGTTGACCGATCTCTGTTACTATTGGGTGTCTATCCCCAACCAACCCATACTATTATATATAGCAAGATGGTGAAGGTTGACCGATCTCTGTTACTATAGGGTCTCTATCCCCAACCAACCCATACTATTATATATACCAAGGGTACCAAGATGGTGAAGGTTGACCGATCTCTGTTACTATAGGGTCTCTATCCCCAACCAACCCATACTATTATATATACCAAGATGGTGAAGGTTGACCGATCTCTGTTACTATAGGGTCTCTATCCCCAACCAACCCATACTATTATGTATACCAAGGGTACCAAGATGGTGAAGGTTGACCGATCTCTGTTACTATAGGGTCTCTATCCCCAACCAACCCATACTATTATATATACCAAGATGGTGAAGGTTGACCGTTCTCTGTTACTATAGGGTCTCAATCCCCAACCAACCCATACTATTATATATACCAAGGGTACCAAGATGTTGAAGGTTGACCGATCTCTGTTACTATAGGGTCTCTATCCCCAACCAACCCATACTATTATATATACCAAGATGGTGAAGGTTGACCGATCTCTGTTACTATAGGGTCTCTATCCCCAACCAACCCATACTATTATATATACCAAGGGTACCAAGATGGTGAAGGTTGACCGATCTCTGTTAGTATAGGGTCTCTATCCCCAACCAACCCATACTATTATATATACCAAGGGTACCAAGATGGTGAAGGTTGACCGATCTCTGTTACTATAGGGTGTCTATCCCCAACCAACCCATACTATTATATATACCAAAGGGTACCAAGATGGTGAAGGTTGACCGATCTCTGTTACTATAGGGTGTCTATCCCCAACCAACCCATACTATTATATATACCAAGGGTACCAAGATGGTGAAGGTTGACCGATCTCTGTTACTATTGGGTCTCTATCCCCAACCAACCCATACTATTATATATACCAAGGGTACCAAGATGGTGAAGGTTGACCGATCTCTGTTACTATAGGGTCTCTATCCCCAACCAACCCATACTTTTTTTTTTTTTTTTTTTTTTTCTATGTGATTGAGGGAGGCAAAAGGCATAACTGCCTATAGCGAGTGCCTCCCCCATAGTTGAAAGAGTGACAGGGCCAAAATCAAGGGACGTTCGAGCCAAAATGCCTGGACACACGGAGTTTGAAGCAATTTAAGTCATAGGAAGAGGGAAAGACTGATTCTGGGAGAGAGTTCCAGAGCTCAGATGTTGAGTAGAAGAAAGTTTGAGAGTAACGTTTCACTCTTGGGTTGGAGAGTTGCACAGAGTAGGGGTGGGATTGAGTTGCAAGACGGGTACCACGTGCCCTACGTAAAGGAGGTGGTATGCACTGGGATAGCTCTGAGGAACACTGATTATTATAGTAGCGATAGAATAGCGAGAGAGATGCAACATTGCGGCGGAGACAGAGAGATTGCAGAGAGTTGGTGAGTGGACGGGAGTTAATGATACGAAAGGCCTTCCTTTCAACTTTGTCTAGGAGAGCGGTGTGAGAGGAACCTCCCCACACATGTGAACAATACTCAATACAAGGGCGCACTATGCCCCTGTACAGAGCAAGAAGCTGTGCAGGGGAAAAGAACCCCCTAAGGCGGTTGAGCACACCCAGCTTCTGGGAGGCTGCCTTAGCAAGACTGGTAATATGGTCCTTCCAAATGAGAGCAGAAGAAAAAGAGACACCAAGAATATTGAGAGAAGATGAAGGGTTGATTTTTGTATTGTTGAAGAATAAGGGATAGTCCGCTGGGAGATCCTGACGGGTAGATAGATGGAGAAATTGGGTTTTGGAAGCATTAAAGTTAACAAGGTTTTCTCTGCCCCAATTGGAAATAGTATTTAGATCAGAATTTAAGAGTTCTATGGCTTCATTACGTTTGTCGTTGAGGGATTGCTGGCTGGGGCGTTCTGAAAAACTAATGGAGTAGTGTAAGGTTGAGTCGTCTGCGTATGAATGGATGGGAATTAAGGTACAGTTAAGGAGATCATTTATAAAAATTAGAAAGAGAATAGGAGATAGGACAGAGCCCTGAGGAACACCGGAGTTTATAGGGTGAGGAAGTGAACAATGGCCGTCCACAACCGCAGCTATGGAACGGCCGGAAAGGAAATTAGAGACAAAGGCACAGATGGAGGGATAGAAACCGAAGGAGGGTAGTTTAGAAATTAAAGATTTATGCCAGACTCTATCGAAGGCTTTCGATATGTCTAGTGCAATAGAAAAAGTCTCACCGAAGTCCCGAAAGGAGGATGACCAAGAGTTAGTAAGATATGAAAGAAGATCACCAGTAGAGCGACCCTTAAGGAAGCCATACTGGCGATCTGAGAGCAGATTATGAGAAGAGAAATGCTTAAGAAATTTGGAAGCAAGAATAGTTTCAAAAACTTTAGAAAGACAAGAGATAAGAGCAATTGGACGATAGTTGGAGGGTTGAGAGCGGTCATAATTATATATACCAAGGGTACCAAGATGGTGAAGGTTGACCGATCTCTGTTACTATAGGGTGTCTATCCCCAACCAACCCATACTATTATATATACCAAGGGTACCAAGATGGTGAAGGTTGACCGATCTCTGTTACTATAGGGTCTCTATCCCCAACCAACCCATACTATTATATATACCAAGGGTACCAAGATGGTGAAGGTTGGCCGATCTCTGTTACTATAGGGTCTCTATCCCCAACCAACCCATACTATTATATATACCAAGGGTACCAAAATGGTGAAGGTTGACCGATCTCTGTTACTATTGGGTCTCTATCCCCAACCAACCCATGCTATTATATATACCAAGGGTACCAAGATGGTGAAGGTTGACCGATCTCTGTTACTATAGGGTGTCTATCCCCAACCAACCCATACTATTATATATACCAAGATGGTGAAGGTTGACCAATCTCTGTTACTATAGGGTCTCTATCCCCAACCAACCCATACTATTATATATACAAGGGTACCAAGATGGTGAAGGTTGACCGATCTCTGTTACTATAGGGTGTCTATCCCCAACCAACCCATACTATTATATATACCAAGGGTACCAAGATGGTGAAGATTGACCGATCTCTGTTACTATAGGGTCTCTATCCCCAACCAACCCATACTATTATATATACCAAGATGGTGAAGGTTGACCAATCTCTGTTACTATAGGGTCTCTATCCCCAATCAACCCATACTATTATATATACCAAGGGTACCAAGATGGTGAAGGTTGACCGATCTCTGTTACTATAGGGTCTCTATCCCCAACCAACCCATACTATTATATATACCAAGGGTACCAAGATGGTGATGGTTGACCGATCTCTGTGACTATAGGGTCTCTATCCCCAACCAACCCATACTATTATATATACCAAGGGTACCAAGATGGTGAAGGTTGACCGATCTCTGTTACTATAGGGTGTCTATCCCCAACCAACCCATACTATTATATATACCAAGGGTACCAAGATGGTAAAGGTTGACCGATCATTGTTACTATAGGGTCTCTATCCCCAACCAACCCATACTATTATATATACCAAGGGTACCAAGATGGTGAAGGTTGACCGATCTCTGTTACTATAGGGTCTCTATCCCCAACCAACCCATACTATTATATATACCAAGGGTACCAAGATGGTGAAGGTTGACCGATCTCTGTTACTATAGGGTCTCTATCCCCAACCAACCCATACTATTATATATACCAAGATGGTGAAGGTTGACCGATCTCTGTTACTATAGGGTCTCTATCCCCAACCAACCCATACTATTATACTGTATATACCAAGGGTACCAAGATGGTGAAGGTTGACCAATCTCTGTTACTATAGGGTCTCTATCCCCAACCAACCCATACTATTATATATACCAAGGGTACCAAGATGGTGAAGGTTGACCGATCTCTGTTACTATTGGGTCTCTATCCCCAACCAACCCATACTATTATATATACCAAGGGTACCAAGATGGTGAAGGTTGACCGATCTCTGTTACTATAGGGTGTCTATCCCCAACCAACCCATACTATTATATATACCAAGGGTACCAAGATGGTAAAGGTTGACCGATCATTGTTACTATAGGGTCTCTATCCCCAACCAACCCATACTATTATATATACCAAGGGTACCAAGATGGTGAAGGTTGACCGATCTCTGTTACTATTGGGTCTCTATCCCCAACCAACCCATACTATTATATATACCAAGGGTACCAAGATGGTGAAGGTTGACCGATCTCTGTTACTATAGGGTCTCTATCCCCAACCAACCCATACTATTATATATACCAAGGGTACCAAGATGGTGAAGGTTGACCGATCTCTGTTACTATTGGGTCTCTATCCCCAACCAAGCCATACTATTATATATACCAAGGGTACCAAGATGGTGAAGGTTGACCGATCTCTGTTACTATAGGGTCTCTATCCCCAACCAACCCATACTATTATATATACCAAGGGTACCAAAATGGTGAAGGTTGACCGATCTCTGTTACTATTGGGTCTCTATCCCCAACCAACCCATACTATTATTATACCAAGGGTACCAAGATGGTGAAGGTTGACCGATCTCTGTTACTATAGGGTGTCTATCCCCAACCAACCCATACTATTATATATACCAAGGGTACCAAGATGGTGAAGGTTGACCGATCTCTGTTACTATAGGGTGTCTATCCCCAACCAACCCATACTATTATATATACCAAGGGTACCAAGATGGTGAAGGTTGACCGATCTCTGTTACTATAGGGTCTCTATCCCCAACCAACCCATACTATTATATATACCAAGGGTACCAAGATGGTGAAGGTTGACCGATCTCTGTTACTATAGGGTGTCTATCCCCAACCAACCCATACTATTATATATACCAAGGGTACCAAGAAGGTGAAGGTTGACCGATCTCTGTTACTATAGGGTCTCTATCCCCAACCAACCCATACTATTATATATACCAAGATGGTGAAGGTTGACCGATCTCTGTTACTATAGGGTGTCTATCCCCAACCAACCCATACTATTATATACACCAAAGGGTACCAAGATGGTGAAGGTTGACCGATCTCTGTTACTATAGGGTGTCTATCCCCAACCAACCCATACTATTATATATACCAAGATGGTGAAGGTTGACCGATCTCTGTTACTATAGGGTCTCTATCCCCAACCAACCCATACTATTATATATACCAAGATGGTGAAGGTTGACCGATCTCTGATACTATAGGGTCTCTATCCTCAACCAACCCATACTATTATATATACCAAGGGTACCAAGATGGTGAAGGTTGACCGATCTCTGTTACTATTGGGTCTCTATCCCCAACCAACCCATACTATTATATATACCAAGGGTACCAAGATGGTGAAGGTTGACCGATCTCTGTTACTATAGGGTCTCTATCCCCAACGAACCCATACTATTATATATACCAAGATGGTGAAGGTTGACCGATCTCTGTTACTATAGGGTCTCTATCCCCAACCAACCCATACTATTATATATACCAAGGGTACCAAGATGGTGAAGGTTGACCGATCTCTGTTACTATAAGGTCTCTATCCCCAACCAACCCATACTATTATATATACCAAGGGTACCAAAATGGTGAAGGTTGACCGATCTCTGTTACTATTGGGTCTCTATCCCCAACCAACCCATACTATTATTATACCAAGGGTACCAAGATGGTGAAGGTTGACCGATCTCTGTTACTATAGGGTGTCTATCCCCAACCAACCCATACTATTATATATACCAAGGGTACCAAGATGGTGAAGGTTGACCGATCTCTGTTACTATAGGGTGTCTATCCCCAACCAACCCATACTATTATATATACCAAGGGTACCAAGATGGTGAAGGTTGACCGATCTCTGTTACTATAGGGTCTCTATCCCCAACCAACCCATACTATTATATATACCAAGGGTACCAAGATGGTGAAGGTTGACCGATCTCTGTTATTATAGGATGTCTATCCCCAACCAACCCATACTATTATATATACCAAGGGTACCAAGAAGGTGAAGGTTGACCGATCTCTGTTACTATAGGGTCTCTATCCCCAACCAACCCATACTATTATATATACCAAGATGGTGAAGGTTGACCGATCTCTGTTACTATAGGGTGTCTATCCCCAACCAACCCATACTATTATATATACCAAGATGGTGAAGGTTGACCGATCTCTGTTACTATTGGGTGTCTATCCCCAACCAACCCATACTATTATATATAGCAAGATGGTGAAGGTTGACCGATCTCTGTTACTATAGGGTCTCTATCCCCAACCAACCCATACTATTATATATACCAAGGGTACCAAGATGGTGAAGGTTGACCGATCTCTGTTACTATAGGGTCTCTATCCCCAACCAACCCATACTATTATATATACCAAGATGGTGAAGGTTGACCGATCTCTGTTACTATAGGGTCTCTATCCCCAACCAACCCATACTATTATATATACCAAGGGTACCAAGATGGTGAAGGTTGACCGATCTCTGTTACTATAGGGTCTCTATCCCCAACCAACCCATACTATTATATATACCAAGATGGTGAAGGTTGACCGTTCTCTGTTACTATAGGGTCTCAATCCCCAACCAACCCATACTATTATATATACCAAGGGTACCAAGATGTTGAAGGTTGACCGATCTCTGTTACTATAGGGTCTCTATCCCCAACCAACCCATACTATTATATATACCAAGATGGTGAAGGTTGACCGATCTCTGTTACTATAGGGTCTCTATCCCCAACCAACCCATACTATTATATATACCAAGGGTACCAAGATGGTGAAGGTTGACCGATCTCTGTTAGTATAGGGTCTCTATCCCCAACCAACCCATACTATTATATATACCAAGGGTACCAAGATGGTGAAGGTTGACCGATCTCTGTTACTATAGGGTGTCTATCCCCAACCAACCCATACTATTATATATACCAAAGGGTACCAAGATGGTGAAGGTTGACCGATCTCTGTTACTATAGGGTGTCTATCCCCAACCAACCCATACTATTATATATACCAAGGGTACCAAGATGGTGAAGGTTGACCGATCTCTGTTACTATTGGGTCTCTATCCCCAACCAACCCATACTATTATATATACCAAGGGTACCAAGATGGTGAAGGTTGACCGATCTCTGTTACTATAGGGTCTCTATCCCCAACCAACCCATACTTTTTTTTTTTTTTTTTTTTTTTCTATGTGATTGAGGGAGGCAAAAGGCATAACTGCCTATAGCGAGTGCCTCCCCCATAGTTGAAAGAGTGACAGGGCCAAAATCAAGGGACGTTCGAGCCAAAATGCCTGGACACACGGAGTTTGAAGCAATTTAAGTCATAGGAAGAGGGAAAGACTGATTCTGGGAGAGAGTTCCAGAGCTCAGATGTTGAGTAGAAGAAAGTTTGAGAGTGAGAGCGGTCATAATTATATATACCAAGGGTACCAAGATGGTGAAGGTTGACCGATCTCTGTTACTATAGGGTGTCTATCCCCAACCAACCCATACTATTATATATACCAAGGGTACCAAGATGGTGAAGGTTGACCGATCTCTGTTACTATAGGGTCTCTATCCCCAACCAACCCATACTATTATATATACCAAGGGTACCAAGATGGTGAAGGTTGGCCGATCTCTGTTACTATAGGGTCTCTATCCCCAACCAACCCATACTATTATATATACCAAGGGTACCAAAATGGTGAAGGTTGACCGATCTCTGTTACTATTGGGTCTCTATCCCCAACCAACCCATGCTATTATATATACCAAGGGTACCAAGATGGTGAAGGTTGACCGATCTCTGTTACTATAGGGTGTCTATCCCCAACCAACCCATACTATTATATATACCAAGATGGTGAAGGTTGACCAATCTCTGTTACTATAGGGTCTCTATCCCCAACCAACCCATACTATTATATATACAAGGGTACCAAGATGGTGAAGGTTGACCGATCTCTGTTACTATAGGGTGTCTATCCCCAACCAACCCATACTATTATATATACCAAGGGTACCAAGATGGTGAAGATTGACCGATCTCTGTTACTATAGGGTCTCTATCCCCAACCAACCCATACTATTATATATACCAAGATGGTGAAGGTTGACCAATCTCTGTTACTATAGGGTCTCTATCCCCAATCAACCCATACTATTATATATACCAAGGGTACCAAGATGGTGAAGGTTGACCGATCTCTGTTACTATAGGGTCTCTATCCCCAACCAACCCATACTATTATATATACCAAGGGTACCAAGATGGTGATGGTTGACCGATCTCTGTGACTATAGGGTCTCTATCCCCAACCAACCCATACTATTATATATACCAAGGGTACCAAGATGGTGAAGGTTGACCGATCTCTGTTACTATAGGGTGTCTATCCCCAACCAACCCATACTATTATATATACCAAGGGTACCAAGATGGTAAAGGTTGACCGATCATTGTTACTATAGGGTCTCTATCCCCAACCAACCCATACTATTATATATACCAAGGGTACCAAGATGGTGAAGGTTGACCGATCTCTGTTACTATAGGGTCTCTATCCCCAACCAACCCATACTATTATATATACCAAGGGTACCAAGATGGTGAAGGTTGACCGATCTCTGTTACTATAGGGTCTCTATCCCCAACCAACCCATACTATTATATATACCAAGATGGTGAAGGTTGACCGATCTCTGTTACTATAGGGTCTCTATCCCCAACCAACCCATACTATTATATATACCAAGGGTACCAAGATGGTGAAGGTTGACCAATCTCTGTTACTATAGGGTCTCTATCCCCAACCAACCCATACTATTATATATACCAAGGGTACCAAGATGGTGAAGGTTGACCGATCTCTGTTACTATTGGGTCTCTATCCCCAACCAACCCATACTATTATATATACCAAGGGTACCAAGATGGTGAAGGTTGACCGATCTCTGTTACTATAGGGTGTCTATCCCCAACCAACCCATACTATTATATATACCAAGGGTACCAAGATGGTAAAGGTTGACCGATCATTGTTACTATAGGGTCTCTATCCCCAACCAACCCATACTATTATATATACCAAGGGTACCAAGATGGTGAAGGTTGACCGATCTCTGTTACTATTGGGTCTCTATCCCCAACCAACCCATACTATTATATATACCAAGGGTACCAAGATGGTGAAGGTTGACCGATCTCTGTTACTATAGGGTCTCTATCCCCAACCAACCCATACTATTATATATACCAAGGGTACCAAGATGGTGAAGGTTGACCGATCTCTGTTACTATTGGGTCTCTATCCCCAACCAAGCCATACTATTATATATACCAAGGGTACCAAGATGGTGAAGGTTGACCGATCTCTGTTACTATAGGGTCTCTATCCCCAACCAACCCATACTATTATATATACCAAGGGTACCAAAATGGTGAAGGTTGACCGATCTCTGTTACTATTGGGTCTCTATCCCCAACCAACCCATACTATTATTATACCAAGGGTACCAAGATGGTGAAGGTTGACCGATCTCTGTTACTATAGGGTGTCTATCCCCAACCAACCCATACTATTATATATACCAAGGGTACCAAGATGGTGAAGGTTGACCGATCTCTGTTACTATAGGGTGTCTATCCCCAACCAACCCATACTATTATATATACCAAGGGTACCAAGATGGTGAAGGTTGACCGATCTCTGTTACTATAGGGTCTCTATCCCCAACCAACCCATACTATTATATATACCAAGGGTACCAAGATGGTGAAGGTTGACCGATCTCTGTTACTATAGGGTGTCTATCCCCAACCAACCCATACTATTATATATACCAAGGGTACCAAGAAGGTGAAGGTTGACCGATCTCTGTTACTATAGGGTCTCTATCCCCAACCAACCCATACTATTATATATACCAAGATGGTGAAGGTTGACCGATCTCTGTTACTATAGGGTGTCTATCCCCAACCAACCCATACTATTATATACACCAAAGGGTACCAAGATGGTGAAGGTTGACCGATCTCTGTTACTATAGGGTGTCTATCCCCAACCAACCCATACTATTATATATACCAAGATGGTGAAGGTTGACCAATCTCTGTTACTATAGGGTCTCTATCCCCAACCAACCCATACTATTATATATACCAAGATGGTGAAGGTTGACCGATCTCTGTTACTATAGGGTCTCTATCCCCAACCAACCCATACTATTATATATACCAAGGGTACCAAGATGGTGAAGGTTGACCGATCTCTGTTACTATAGGGTGTCTATCCCCAACCAACCCATACTATTATATATACCAAGATGGTGAAGGTTGACCAATCTCTGTTACTATAGGGTCTCTATCCCCAACCAACCCATACTATTATATATACCAAGATGGTGAAGGTTGACCGATCTCTGTTACTATAGGGTCTCTATCCCCAACCAACCCATACTATTATATATACCAAGGGTACCAAGATGGTGAAGGTTGACCGATCTCTGTTACTATAGGGTGTCTATCCCCAACCAACCCATACTATTATACTGTATATACCAAGGGTACCAAGATGGTGAAGATTGACCGATCTCTGTTACTATAGGGTCTCTATCCCCAACCAACCCATACTATTATATATACCAAGGGTACCAAAATGGTGAAGGTTGACCGATCTCTGTTACTATTGGGTCTCTATCCCCAACCAACCCATACTATTATTATACCAAGGGTACCAAGATGGTGAAGGTTGACCGATCTCTGTTACTATAGGGTGTCTATCCCCAACCAACCCATACTATTATATATACCAAGGGTACCAAGATGGTGAAGGTTGACCGATCTCTGTTACTATAGGGTGTCTATCCCCAACCAACCCATACTATTATATATACCAAGGGTACCAAGATGGTGAAGGTTGACCGATCTCTGTTACTATAAGGTCTCTATCCCCAACCAACCCATACTATTATATATACCAAGGGTACCAAAATGGTGAAGGTTGACCGATCTCTGTTACTATTGGGTCTCTATCCCCAACCAACCCATACTATTATTATACCAAGGGTACCAAGATGGTGAAGGTTGACCGATCTCTGTTACTATAGGGTGTCTATCCCCAACCAACCCATACTATTATATATACCAAGGGTACCAAGATGGTGAAGGTTGACCGATCTCTGTTACTATAGGGTGTCTATCCCCAACCAACCCATACTATTATATATACCAAGGGTACCAAGATGGTGAAGGTTGACCGATCTCTGTTACTATAGGGTCTCTATCCCCAACCAACCCATACTATTATATATACCAAGGGTACCAAGATGGTGAAGGTTGACCGATCTCTGTTATTATAGGATGTCTATCCCCAACCAACCCATACTATTATATATACCAAGGGTACCAAGAAGGTGAAGGTTGACCGATCTCTGTTACTATAGGGTCTCTATCCCCAACCAACCCATACTATTATATATACCAAGATGGTGAAGGTTGACCGATCTCTGTTACTATAGGGTGTCTATCCCCAACCAACCCATACTATTATATATACCAAGATGGTGAAGGTTGACCGATCTCTGTTACTATTGGGTGTCTACCCCCAACCAACCCATACTATTATATATAGCAAGATGGTGAAGGTTGACCGATCTCTGTTACTATAGGGTCTCTATCCCCAACCAACCCATACTATTATATATACCAAGGGTACCAAGATGGTGAAGGTTGACCGATCTCTGTTACTATAGGGTCTCTATCCCCAACCAACCCATACTATTATATATACCAAGATGGTGAAGGTTGACCGATCTCTGTTACTATAGGGTCTCTATCCCCAACCAACCCATACTATTATATATACCAAGGGTACCAAGATGGTGAAGGTTGACCGATCTCTGTTACTATAGGGTCTCTATCCCCAACCAACCCATACTATTATATATACCAAGATGGTGAAGGTTGACCGTTCTCTGTTACTATAGGGTCTCAATCCCCAACCAACCCATACTATTATATATACCAAGGGTACCAAGATGTTGAAGGTTGACCGATCTCTGTTACTATAGGGTCTCTATCCCCAACCAACCCATACTATTATATATACCAAGATGGTGAAGGTTGACCGATCTCTGTTACTATAGGGTCTCTATCCCCAACCAACCCATACTATTATATATACCAAGGGTACCAAGATGGTGAAGGTTGACCGATCTCTGTTAGTATAGGGTCTCTATCCCCAACCAACCCATACTATTATATATACCAAGGGTACCAAGATGGTGAAGGTTGACCGATCTCTGTTACTATAGGGTGTCTATCCCCAACCAACCCATACTATTATATATACCAAAGGGTACCAAGATGGTGAAGGTTGACCGATCTCTGTTACTATAGGGTGTCTATCCCCATCCAACCCATACTATTATATATACCAAGGGTACCAAGATGGTGAAGGTTGACCGATCTCTGTTACTATTGGGTCTCTATCCCCAACCAACCCATACTATTATATATACCAAGGGTACCAAGATGGTGAAGGTTGACCGATCTCTGTTACTATAGGGTCTCTATCCCCAACCAACCCATACTTTTTTTTTTTTTTTTTTTTTTTTTCTATGTGATTGAGGGAGGCAAAAGGCATAACTGCCTATAGCGAGTGCCTCCCCCATAGTTGAAAGAGTGACAGGGCCAAAATCAAGGGACGTTCGAGCCAAAATGCCTGGACACACAGAGTTTGAAGCAATTTAAGTCATAGGAAGAGGGAAAGACTGATTCTGGGAGAGAGTTCCAGAGCTCAGATGTTGAGTAGAAGAAAGTTTGAGAGTAACGTTTCACTCTTGGGTTGGAGAGTTGCACAGAGTAGGGGTGGGATTGAGTTGCAAGACGGGTACCACGTGCCCTACGTAAAGGAGGTGGTATGCACTGGGATAGCTCTGAGGAACACTGATTATTATAGTAGCGATAGAATAGCGAGAGAGATGCAACATTGCGGCGGAGACAGAGAGATTGCAGAGAGTTGGTGAGTGGACGGGAGTTAATGATACGAAAGGCCTTCCTTTCAACTTTGTCTAGGAGAGCTGTGACGCACCCAGTGCGTAGCAACGTAACCTGATTGTACTCCTTGGTACTCCACTGTACCGTCACGGACCGTGTACCATGCTGGCTGCTTATATTGAGTGTGACAACGTATAACTATGTTCTTTGTATCTCTGCAAAGGTCTCGTCATTTGCTAACCAGTGGTGGGTTTTGTTTTAAGCCATGTCGAGACCTTCCATTTAATATGTAGTATCAATAGAGAAGTTGATAGATGAGATGATAGGAATTCAGAGAGAGAGAGTGAGTTAGACTTCAGAGCGAGAGGGTAGCGGTGCGCCACGCTGCCGGGGGGGTGGTTGCCAGACGTATGGACCGGTTGGCAGCCCTGCGCTTATAGCTAGGTGCGACAGGGTTGGTAGTACATTGCCGCCTGCCTATGCTGTCTGGGCTGCCCATGTTGTCGTACAGCACATTGCCTGGAGGCTCGCTGTGTGCTCTATGACCAGGTTGCCTAGAACCTTTGAGATTCTAACATCCCTTGCCCTCTCTCCCAATTTCTCACGGTTGCACTCTTTCTCTCTGACGACATTACTCTCATTTCATTCTTCTCTCTATTTAAATGCATACCCTTCCCTTGAGGTCCTAAAGGAGTTTCAGCACTCACCTCTCGTATTACTCTTAGGACAAGCATATATTTACATGTATTAGATTTAAGGGGTTAATGTGAACAGCGATCTTCTTGATGAGGATAGTTGGTGAACGTTCTACATGTTCACGAGTTATATGCCCAGCTCATCATCCAATTTGTGACTAGACTAGTGCCATGTGTAAGAGCCCGACCATGCCCAGGAGTTGTCTGTAGAGGGGCGAGGACTTAGCCTTGATTTGCCTACCGAGCCAGGAGCGAGTGCAGTACCAGAGACTACAGCTCGCTCGTAGTGCCGGTATAGTAGAGTAACGTAATTTATCTGTCCTTGTGTTCTCTACAGTCTTTTCCTGGGTTCTCGCTTTCGGTGCTGGGACTCGTTGTTCCTGTGACTTGGCCTGCTAGCTAGAACACATGGGGATGATGAGTGGGTTATATCTTTATTTTACTATGCATTGCAGCTCTCTTTAAGTTTATGTATGTAACACTTTACAATACACATTACTCACACACAAGACAACACTATTAATACTTTCATGTATCAATTAACTGCACTGTCGTTTTGCTGCTGTGTCCGGAGTTCCGTTGCGTAGGGCGCATACGGACTCAGAGGGGAGACAGAGTGAGAGAAGCGAAGTAGCCTATGCGGTAGTAGGCTACCGGCGCAGTACTGTTGCCTGCAACCTTTTAGTTATTCCAAGTATAGATTCATTATTACAATAAGTGACTACTATTTATGTTCCTTCCATGTGTATTATTAGGTATCTACTGGATCATGAACATCTTGTATGCTACATGCTAGTGCATGTTAGTAGGGGACAGTTATTCTAGTGCACGCGCTTTCAAGTAGGCGTGTACATTTGTCATTTAGCATTTCACTGTCATACCTTTAGCCTGCTTCTATTCTACATTATTAGAGGCTTAATATTAACTTAGTTTCTTGAGTATTGCATTTCTTTAGTAATAACGTAACCTATAAATGTCTGAGGGAGTTTAGCCTCATAGCCTACCCCTGTTGTACACTTTCGCCGAGTTAAGGTACCTCGTTACCATAGACGATAACTCTGTAGGGCGTTGGTGCTTTTGTTGTCTGGAGCATATAGTATTTGGGACTGGAATCGAGCGTGTCGTTGTCACATAAGCCATTTCTGTCCTACGATCAAGAATCCCGAATATGTATTGCCGATCCAGCCGTAACAAAATGGCGACCTTGCACAAGATTCAGTAGTATCCTATCACATGTTTTTTGGAGAACTATTCTATGCTACCTAGTAGAGCTGGCTAGAATTTTCTTGCATATTGGAGGAATTTTTTATTGTGTCATTATTGTATTGGTGGACTTGCAGATTGTTTCGTTAGGGGTGTCTAGAGTAGAGTCATTCAAGCATCTTTAACATTTTGTGAGTCGAGACTGCAATTAGTAATAAGCACTTCTTTTTTTTTTATGAACAGCAATTGTATAACCAGCACTATGTCTAATGACTCATCATTTACGGGGGAGGATAACACGGTACAGCCTAGTAACCAGCAAGTACAACAGATGTTTGGGGAGGGGAGTGTTATAAGTGGAGAGAGGGATGCCCGGGCATTTTTGCAGACACCTTTGACCGAACAGCGCCTGCAGGCTATTGATTGTTACGGTCTTCGCTGTTTAGCCACGGTTTTGGGGCGGGACTGTCCTGACAGTTGGCCCAAGAAGAATTTGGTTGCATGTTTGTTGGGTGATGGCGATGGGGCGGTGGGTGGAGTGGGGTCTTGGGGGGTTCCCTCCAAGCCTCCATTCCACTCTACCCCTGAGCTGGGCCCTCAGCCAGCGAGTCTTAGCACGATGCAGCAGGAGGGTTCTCAAGGGCAAGCTGGCTTACCCGTAAACACGTCTCGGTGTGGATCCCCCATTTTGTGCTCTCCCCCCCCAGGCCTGTCTCCTGAGATGTTATTTCAGCTAGAACTAGCTAAGTTTAAGCTGCAGGAGACTCGGATACAACAGGCTAGTATAGAACGCATAGAGGTTGCTAGAATCCAAGCCAATCAGGATGCAACCAGGTACCAGGCTGAAATGGATGTCGAGAAGTCTAGAGTAGAGACCACGGGGCGTCATCTCGGTGGTGGGCACTGGGTTACAGACTCACTTTCGCATTTAATTAAGTTAGTACCCGCATTTGATGAGACAGCAGTGACTGAGTTTTTTGCTCGTTTCGAAAAGAAGTGTCGTGAGTATGACTGGCCGGAGGTTAAATGGGCAGCATTAGTTTCATCACGTCTAGTGGGTAAGGGGTTGAAAGCCTACGATGCACTGTCCCTGGACGAGAGTGTAGTGTATGGACTGGTGAAGGAGGCTGTGCTCCGGGCCTACGAACTGCAACCCGAAACTTATAGATTGAAGTTCCGTGGCGTGAATAAGAAGAGCGATGTCAGTTTTATGGAGCACGCACGGGACTTAACAGATGCATGTAATAACTGGTTTCGGTCCGAGCACGCAGAGTCGGCTGAGGAAATTAAGCAACTTTTCTATCTGGAACAGTTTTACCAATGTACTGGAACCGATCTAACGCTGAACATTAAGGAAAAATGTCCCAAGACAGTAGAGGAGGCTGCCAAGATGGCAGACCTCAGATTATCATTGATTCGTGGTTGCGGTGCCGCTCAGAGGGCTGAGTCAGGGCAGAAGGGGCGCTATACCCCACCCACCAGAGTTTTCGATAATAACAAATCCTATGACACACATAACCACACTAAATGCATTGCACCTAATAACACCTACAAACACAAGCCTCTCCCGTTTACTAAAGGTCAGGCCCCTTCTTCGCCCGCACAAGGGAAGAAGCCCATTGGGGATGTGAAATGTTACAAATGTCAGAAGCTAGGCCATTATTCACGTGAGTGCCCTAGTAACACTCCCGCTAAGCCGGTGTCATTGGTTCACAGTATCGGTGTGTCTCTGAAGGCTGCAGCAACTGCCCGGGGTAGGTTGTCAGCAGCTGAGGCACACGCGGTAAAGAAGCGTACGGAAGGCTCGACACCTGTCCGGGACACTTTCTGTGGCCATCGGGGGCACGGGTTTGTGAGCTGGGGGAGTGAACTACGGAGGGTTGACTTGCTGAGGGATACGGGGGCTTCGCAAACTTTGTTGAGGAACTTCACAGGGAAACCGATAAATGCGGCCAGAGTTGTTGTGGTGCAGGGTATAAATGCTACGAGGTCATACCCACTTGTGAGGTTGGAGTTGAGAGTGGGAGAGGTGTGCAGGGAGCTGGATGTAGGGATCGTTGAGTGTTTGCCAGTTGAGGGCGTCGACCTTCTTCTCGGCAACGACTTTGCGGTGCCCACTTCCGGGACTCCACCCTTAGTCGTTGCCGAGAGGGCGGCCGACGTGGATGGTGAGAATCGGGAATGGGTTGGGAGGTGCCAACAGGATGAGATGGCCTGTGTGGTAACCCGATCTCGCTCTGCGGCTCCTGCACAGCCTAGCACTCAACCTCGGGGACAGTGGAGGAAGGATCAGGAGAAGGTTGCTAAGGGCAGGAAAAGGGACATTGATTCTGCTGCACTTCTCGGTGATTCGGTACTTGGACCTATAATAAACACGGGAGTTGACTCTGGCCCAGATATGGTGTGTAACAAGGCAGAGTTGGGTAAGACTTCGCGTGAGGCAAGAGCTGTAGCGAGAGCCACTAAGGCAGTAGAGCCTACTAGCCGGGGTAATGTCTTATTACAAAACCATCTTGATGCATTGACGCCCAGGGACATTAGTGAGCAGCAGCTGCAAGACGCTAGCCTAGCTCGTTATAGCAATGGTGCCATAGAGTTGGAGGAAGATGGGGATGCGAAGCCGGGAGATTTCTTTAGGCTCAACAGGATATTGTACCGCAGATTTCTAGACCCCAAATCGAAGTGGGAGGGCGGTGCGAGGGTAGTAGACCAGGTGGTTGTTCCAAATAAGTATAGAGAGTCCTTATTGTGTCTGGCGCATGATGTGCCGGTGGCGGGTCATTTGGGGGTAACAAAAACATTGGCGGCATTGGGCAGGTTTTTCTGGTGGCCTGGGGTCAAGGCTGATGTCTGTGCATGGGTGGCTGGGTGTGCGACCTGCCAGACAACGGGGAAGCCTAACCAGACAATCCCGAAGGCACCTTTGTTTCCCATACCTGTCACCGGGCCTCCGTTCAGCAAAGTTGTAGTAGATTTGGTTGGCCCTTTCCCGCCTACTAGTAGTGGCAATAAATTCCTGTTGACAATCATGGATGTGGCTACGAGATACCCGGACGCATACCCCATGAGAAACGGCTCGGCAAAGGCAGTTGTTAAAAACTTATTATTGTTCTGTTCCCGTTATGGATTTCCACGTGAGGTGCAGTCAGACCAGGGGAGCAATTTTACATCCAAATTGTTCAAGCAAACCCTTCAGTTGCACGGTATATGTTCTGTAGTGTCGTCAGCCTACCATCCCGAGAGTCAGGGAGTCTTGGAGCGGTGGCACTCGACCCTGAAGAGTATGCTACGCTGTTACTGTGCAGAACATGACACTGATTGGGATTTGGGTCTGCCGTATGTTCTGTTCGCTGCACGTGAAGTCCCAGGAGAGAGCCTGGGGTTCAGTCCAAATCAACTAGTCTTTGGCCATAATGTGAGAGGACCTTTAAGTATGGTGAAAGAGATCTGGGAGGGCGAAGAGAAGCCGGTGTCTGTACTTAAATATATCCTTGAGAGCCGGGAGAGACTTATCGGTTGCATGGCAGCGGCAGGTAATAACTTGGTTAATGCACAGGCGGTCATGAAGCACCAGTATGACGCCAAGGTGAAGCTTCGGGAGTTTTCGGTGGGTCAGGAGGTAATGTTGCTTTTACCTTTGCCTGGACACCCCCTTTCTGCCAAGTTTATTGGGCCGTATGTGGTGGCTAAGAAACTGTCCGACCTTGATTATCTCGTTGCAACACCTGACCGTAGAAAAAAACATCAGTTATGTCATGTTAACCTCATGAAAGAGTATGTGAGACGCCCCTCAGAGCCTCTCACTGTCCCTGTGCTGGCCTGCAGCGGCCAGGGTGGAGAAGGAGGTGGGGACAGTCATGCTGCTGAGGAGGATAGCTGGGACTGTGTCATTTCCGCGGAACAGTGGGCGGGGAATACTGAACAAGAGGCTAGGCAAGCTGTAAGTCACCTGCCTGAGCACCAGGGTGCTGCTGTCCTAGGCCTGTTCAGGTCATACCCCTCTGTTTTCGCCGAACACCCAGGTCTCACTACTCAGGTAACGCACGACGTGGACGTCGGTGATAATGTGCCCTTCAAGTCAGTGCCCTACCGTGTGCCCCCGGTAAAGTTGCCAGCTTTACGGGAGGAGTTAAAGTACATGGTTGAGAGAGGGATGATCATTGAAGGTTATGTGAAGTGGACATCACCCGTCACGTTGCAGCCAAAACCTGACGGCAAGGTGCGGTTCTGCATAGATTTTCGTAGGCTAAATGGCTTGACCACTACCAACCCTTACCCTTTGCCTCGAGTTGACGACAGCGTGGACAAGATAGGGAATGCAAAGTACCTTACTAAAATTGATCTTGTAAAAGGCTACTGGCAAGTACCCCTGTCGGACCGAGCTAAGAAAGTTTGTGGTTTTGTGGTAGATGGCAAGACCTACCAATGTAACGTAATGCCTTATGGGCTTAAGAACGCACCTGCCACGTTTCAGAACCTGATGAACGATATTTGTGACGAAATCCCTAACTGCACGGTCTACCTTGATGACGTGATAGTGTATGATGACAATTTTGAAACTCACCTAAGGCACTTAGAGACCCTGTTTGGGAAGTTGCACGATGCTGGGCTGGTGGTGAACCTGAGGAAGTGCGAGTTTGTAAAGGCTACTGTGCAGTATCTTGGCTTCGTGGTCGGGTTAGGCCGGGTGTGCCCCCCCCTGAGCAAGATACAGGCTATCAATATGTTTCCCAGGCCCACCACTAAGCGCCAGGTCATGCGGTTCCTAGGTATGATAGGCTATTATAGGCGCTTCATCCGGGGATACTCTACTGTCTTAGCACCGTTAACTGATCTACTGTCGAAGTCAGTGAAGTTCTGTTGGGCTGCGGAGTGTCAGAGGGCTTTCGACCTAGTCAAGCACCTGCTGTGTACACATCCGATTTTGAGAGCCCCAGACTTCTCCAGGAGTTTTCAGCTGGCGACTGATGCCAGCGGTGTGGGTGCCGGGGCAGTGTTACTGCAGACTGATTCCGAGGGCTTGGAACACCCAGTGAGCTTCTTTTCTCGCAAGTTTAATTCGGCACAAAGGAATTACTCGACTATAGAGAAGGAGCTTCTTGCTATCGTTTTGTCGCTCAAACATTTCGAAGTTTATGTTCCAGCCTACGGCCCGGTAGTGACGATTTATACGGACCATCATCCCTTGAAATTCCTAAATCAGTTTCACAATCGGAATATGCGGTTGACCAGGTGGTCCCTAATGCTCCAAGAGTATAATCTCAACATTCAGCATATTGCCGGGAGTGAGAACGTGATAGCAGATTGTCTATCAAGGGTTGATGATCCAGGATAGTCGTGCACGGTGTGTGGGTTGAGCAGGAGTAAAATTAGGCTATCATAACGCCGTCCAAAAAGATTATAAAACAATAAAATAAACGAGAATTTTTTTTTTAGTTTTGTAAGTCTTTATTGTTGTAGCATGATGCATGCGATATTGTGTTTTATGTATAATTCACACTTCAGTTGTTGTGCACCTTTTGCAATTAGTGGCAGCTAAGGGTAGCAGGTCGGTTGGTTGCCTGTCAGATTTTGATAATGCTTCTAAGGTCGATTATCTAAAATCTTGGGGGGGCTGTGACGCACCCAGTGCGTAGC
>JBAKBP010034233.1:0-20907 GCA_037953745.1 Lithodes maja | reverse complement strand
GGAGTGTCCACTCCTCCTATTGGCACCTTTTAAAAATGCATTATGGGAGAGGGGAACAAAGGTTATAAAAGGCTCCGAGTATGCCATTGCCAAAGACCTTTCTTTTTCCCTGCCCGACCCCAACGAACCAGTATATATTTGCGAGTGCACCATAAATGGGCCGGCAGGGCCACAAGGATACCTCGTGACCTAATTCTACCATACAGGTGAGTCAAATTCAGTTAGACAAGTAGTCAACATTGTATGCCTGAACTCAGCATGATGTGTGGTGGGGTACGTGTGTGTGTGTCGGCCAGTCACCAGGGATTCGATTTGCCCTCAGACTGAGCCAGACCACACAGATGGCCAAGGCCACTGCTAGGCGGTGTCAGCAAAGGGTTGACAGAATTCCCCTGATGCAACATGGGACCGATTTAGCAATGCTATGGCCGGGAATGACTGTGGTGCAAGCACGACCCCACAGAGGATGTGCTATGGCTAGGCGATGCTAAGGGTTGACAGAATTCCCCTGATGCGACATACGACCGATTTAGCGATGCACGTGCCCAGGGGTGAGTGTTGGGTGTGTGGGTGTGTGCTGGTCAGTGACACTGTAGTTATTTTGATCCCGAAGACGATTATACTACCGCTAGGAGATGTTGGCATTCCCATAAGGCTGACTTTACTGCCTTTATGCGACTCTCATAGTCTAGCGAGTCACGTGGCTGAGGTGAGGGGGTGAGAGTGGAGAGAGAGAGGAGGTGAGTGTGATTGACGGGTGTGATAATATCTTGTGTCTTAATTCGATCATGCAGTCCAGTCAATTACTGGGCTAGACGTTGTCAGGATCACGCAGTAGAGTAAAGGGTTGGTTGATGTGAGACTGTGTGACTAGCAGTAATCAGTAGTGATTAGGGTAATCTTAGAGGGAGTGTCATGACAGGGTAGTTATATTTAGATAAGTGGGGTTAGTTAAGTTGGGTTAGATTGAGTGGCTGAGTGTGCGAGTGTGCGAGTGAAGTAGTTTTCTTTTATTAATGCAATTTCGTTGTCGCTATTCAATAAAACCGTTTTAATTAGAATGTTTGTTTCTTTAATTTTTCTTCTTCATCATCATCAAATCTGACGCCCACTTCCAGAGGAAGCACCCTAAAAGGGATGGCCATGGCAGAAACTGCCTCCAGGCTCCCAGACATGCCCCGACTTACCCACTCCACAGTGCCATTTCCACTAAGTGGATTATGACCATGAACACTGAAGGAGCAGACCCAGAGCAGTTCCACACCCAGATGGCAGTTCCACCACTGTTTTGCTATTTTATTTACCCCAGTGGGGCCCTGGCTGGAAGCATACCAAGCACAGGCATTTTCTGAAGATAGGAACCAGTGGTCCACTGCTCCAGAGGGTGATTGCACCACCAAAGTGGCGGGCGGTGGGGTCGCCGCATCCCTACGCCGAATCATGTACTTAACCATTAACTGTCTTGTTGGTGTAATGGTTAGAGTGTTTAAGATAATGTATGTGGTGTACCAGGTTCGAATCCTGGGATAATCACATGCTTTCATTAATTTCATTTGGAGGTGTTTGGTGTTGGGAGTGAAATTAATTAATTAGATTAATGTTCACTCCCAGAATAATTATAATAAAAATTAATCTCAAACCTCTTCCTTGTGTTTTCCTCCATTTATAAGTTCCCCCTCTTCCCTCAGTCCTTCTTTCTTCCTTTATTAATTCATCATTCCCGTTGATTTTTCTTCGTTCACCAAAATTCTTCACATATTTTCTCTTAATCCAAAAAATTGAATCCCATGTTTGACATTTCTCCCTCCCTTCAACAAGAAATCCCTTCTTCAGATTTCTTTCAATATTCCTTCAATCGAGTCCTTCCATTTTCATCAACCAATAACTTTTCCTGTGCATTTATCTCTATCCGTCTTTCCTCCCTACCTTGCTTGCTTTCTCTCTCTTTCCCTTCCAGTTCCTTTCACGGGTGTTCTCCAATATCATAGTGGAGCATCGACCCGAGGAATGGGAAGGTGGGCGAGAGATAGGGAGCAACATCTAGCAAAATAATGGAGGGGAAAGGTCGAGAGAGAGAGAGAGAGAGAGAGAGAGAGAGAGGAGAGAGAGAGAGAGAGAGAGAGAGAGAGAGAGAGAGAGAGAGAGAGAGAGAGAGAGAGAGGAGAGAGAGAGAGAAGCGTAGAGTAAAGCAGGAAAGGTCAAAGCAAGACCAGAAAACAAACAATAGAGAGGATTAAAGTAAAAGAAGTGAAGAGGGTGGTAAATTTGTCTTTTAGGTTCGGGTGCTCTTTTTCTGGTTAGTTTTGTTTTTCTTTCTTTTCATTATTCTTATTAGTTCTTGTTCGGTATTTTGAGATATGAACCCAGCAGGAAATACATAAAATTCCACTATCCATCAATCTTATGAAGATCAGGGGCAATGTGGGGTTTAAAGACGTATAAAGACAATGGGTACAAAATCAGTTATACACCGGGAATATTTACAAGTATTATTTATTGATTTTGAATTATTATTAGGATTATTATTTTGTTCATGTTTTTTTTTTTATGTATTTATTTATTATTATTATGGTCAATATACAGGAGACGCAACAATATAGGTAGCAAATTTCTAATGGTAGTTTTGGGTTCCTATCATATGCTTCATTTCTATATACTTTTTATCCCCGGGAAAAAAAAGAAAAAATCTTGGGATCTTTCATTTTTTTTTGTGGGATTTTTTTTTTTTTTTTTTTTTGTCATTAACCTAACCAAAAAACCTAACCTAACCTAATAGTAGACCAGCCAAGAAGCAAAAAGGCTTTAAAAAAACTTTTACCTGCATGGAATGTTAATAGCAGGCACCATGCTAGATCAATCAGTCATAGGTCAGACAGAAATACTAGGGTGGATGCCACTAATAATGTTGACCTTGAAGGTCAAATCAAGGTCATTTTGTGGCCGAAAAAGGTCAAATGTCTAAACCATCTAAATATAGCCATGTTATATATCAGAAGAAAGGTATGGAAGAGACAAAC
Organism: Lithodes maja; assembly: GCA_037953745.1. Lineage (NCBI taxonomy): Eukaryota > Metazoa > Arthropoda > Malacostraca > Decapoda > Lithodidae > Lithodes > Lithodes maja. The sequence goes on along the minus strand of JBAKBP010034233.1, from coordinate 17,890 downwards.
AGTTTGGTACTATTTGTAGGTCAGATTGTTGACCTTAAAGGTCAATTCAATGCCATTTTGTTAAATATCAAAATGAATGTATGGCCTAGCTGAATTTTGAGACAACAATGTTAAACTATACACTGCATACAATATTAGAATGTATAAACTGTATGCAGTATGCAGTTTACTGTATGCAACTGAATTAAAATTAATTTCTTTTGCAGGCTGTGAACTGATGACCCAAGAATTATGAGTGAAGATTCCAGCAGGAGGGCCACAAAGAGGCACCACATGGACTCTAAAAACAAGAATGTGTGCTTCTTTTGTGAAGGCAGTTCAGGCGACCTTCGGCAAGCCTCCACCGATGGAAAAAACAGAACCAAAGATGTTGCACAACAAAGAAGGAAATTGGGTGACCATATGTATTCAGACGTGCTGGACAAACTAGATGGACTCTCGTTGGATAATTTTAACTCTCTCGAAATTAGGTGGCACAAATCCTGCTATTCTGTGTTTACTTCGGAGAGCAAACTGGACAGACTACGGAATCGGCGACAACCAGCATCTAAACCATCTACCAGCTCAAACAGCACAGCTCCAACAAGAAGTTCTCTGACAACTATTGACTGGAAGCTCTGTATGTTTTGCCAGGCACAGATCTCAAGCAAGAAACTTCACCGGGTAGAAACTACAAATAAATCCACAGCACTGATTGAACGAGCTAAATCTGATCCAGTGATGTCCGTCAGACTCTCTGGTGTCAGTGACTTGATGGCAGCTGATGGCCTGTATCATCTGGCCTGCTTAGTGACATTCGCACGACGCACTAAAGGAATGCCTCAAGAAGTTGAACCAGATCTGGACGAGTGCATGATGAAGTTGTGCTATGATTTAGACATTGGGCTTTCAAGATGTAAGACTTATGACATGGCAGTTGTGTGGCGCAGATACCAGGACATGTGTACTTTGAGAAACATCCCTGTTCGTAAGAGTTACCAGTCCAGAATAACCAGCTTTTACAAAAAGGTTAAGAAAATGCTTGGTTCAAAGGCAGGATATGTCAAACCTCTTTCAAATAGAGCACCAATAATGTACCCTGGTGAAGTCTAACTTCATTATATCAGAGTCATTATCAAGAAGTCATCATCGTGGTGGTTTATCCTCAGATTCGGAATCCACAGACAATGAAGATGTTGGTACTGTTGGATTTAATCAAGGAAATATCTATTAAGAAATGGTACATGTGGCACTAAGAATCAGAAACGATCTCTCAGACAGTCCTGGTCATTCCAGCAGTTGGCAAGGACTTGATCAAGAACATGTTGCACAAGTTATCCCAAACAGCTTGTATCTATTTCTACGTTTACTGTTCAGTGATGCGGATGATCTTCATGAGGGAATTGAAGAAGACAACATTATCAAGCAGAGTGTGTGCAGCATTGCTCAAGACATTGTGTATGCAGTATCTAGGAAACGAAAGTTGACACCAAAACATATTGGTTTAGGGCTTGCACTCCACCAAGCTACACGTTCTGAGGCACTTTTGAATCTCTTCCATGCAGCGAACCATACCATTGGTATTGATACAGTTCGAAGAATTGATACATCGATAGCTCAAAACATTCTTCAAAGATTTGTGGAAAATGGCAACGTCTATATTCCAGACAATATAATCAAAGAGCGAATGATCCACTGCTCATACGACAACATTGATGTGCTGGAAGCAACTCTAGATGGCAAAAATATGTTTCACTGCACACAGATGTTGGTGTGGCAGAGAGGACCAGCACCACAGCAGAGGAATGAGAGAACACGCATCCAGAGATCAAGAGCAATAAAACCGGATTCTTTACAGGCATTTCAGACACTTGACCATGCAACTATGCCAGCAGGAGACAGATCATCACCATCATACACTGGTGCTTCCAAGATAGAAGTGGATTGGTTTGGAACAAAAGATGAAGAAAGACAGAAGGCACGAGTGAAGGATTTGACTTGGTTGGTGTCCAAGATTTGTGATGACAAAGATGATCCTTCTGTTCCTGGTTGGAGAGCAATGAACGAAGCCACAAGCATTGTTGACCCTCCAGTAACTACTGCAGGGATGTTGCCCATTCTTCAGGCACCAGCGGATGATAATGATACTATCACAACAGTGATCAATCGCTTCAGGGCTATTTCAAGGCACATGGGACAGAAATACACCATTATCACGGCAGATCAACCATTGTACAGCAGAGGCAAGGAAATTGTTTGGGCAAATCCTAAGTTTGATAATGTAATTTTTCTGATGGGTGGCCTTCATATCTGTTTCAACTTCTTGAAAGCGATCGGTCAGCACATGGAGAGTGCTGGGCTGGATGACCTGTGGACAGAATCTGGCTTGTATGGAACCAACACAACTGAAACCATGCTGGATGGAAAAGCATACTACCGGGCAGTGAGAGGACATGTGCCGACATATGAAGCTCTGTGGCACATAAAGTTGTCAATGTTCAAATCGTGGATCATTGAAACTGAACAGGAGCTCACTTCGCAGGTTTCGACACTTTCCCAGAATGTGGCTGATGAGTGTAAAAACAAGACTGCTACTGACAGAAATTCACTCCACAATGCAGTTGGCCAGCTTTCTGATGTTCTCAGTGACAAGAATGTGAAAGGACTCTTGAGTGAATTTGACAAAAAGTACTTAAGCAATCCTAATTACAAGTTGTGGCTGGACTACATGAGTATGGTTGAGATTCTTCTGGACTTCATCAGGGCAGAGAGAGATGGTAATTGGATTCTTCACTTGGAGTCTTTTTCTGCCATGCTGCTGTGGCTCACCATCTATGACCACACAAACTATGCAAGATGGGGACCTATCTATTATTCAGATATGAAGCTTCTTGAGAAATCAGCTCCTGAAGTTCACGCTGAATTCATAGATGGTAACTTTGTTGTGAAGATGATCAAAAAGCGCTTCAACCAAGTTCCTGTGCACCAGGCAACAGAATGGATCAATAAAACATGCAAGATGCACAATGGAATAATTGGAATAACCAGGAATGACCAAGCAAGGGACAAATTTTGTATCACATGGTCAAAACGGTTGCGCATCACACAGGATATGAAAGTTTTGTTCAACTTGGAAGATGACGAAGAAGAAGAGGTTTTTATACGTTCTGATAGCCGTCCAAGCCGGATGACACTGAAGATGTGAGAAAATTGGTGTCACAGCTCACAAGATTTGATGTTTTCAGAGTTCACACACAATCTGACAATAGACCACCTATTTCTGAGTCAAGCATTCCCCTGGTGTCACTGGCAACAAAGGATACCGCTCCAGAAGATATAGCCAATGATCTTCTGACTGCTGAAAACAGAGAAAGAGGCAAATGCTTGCTAATGTGACAGAGCGATTAGTGGATCAGAAAATGGGATTTCATTATCCGCTCTCAAAAAATCGGTCCAAAACATTTGCAAATATCTACAAAGCAACTGTCTCAAGTAAAGAGAATGTGCAAAAGACTATTAAAGCAGACCGAAAATTGCTTCAACGTCTTTTGAATGCGGTGACTGCAGGTAGAACAGTGACAATGACAAATATCCTGAAACATGAACTGTCACCAATCCCACTTTCCCTGGCAAACACTGGAGGAGAAATGAATTCAACCAATAAAGCAGAACTGATAAGTGTTTTGATTAACAAAATTGAAACTACTACTGAACTTCCAGAATCTGACATGAAGACTTGTTTTCTAATTGATGGGCATGCACTCATCCAAGCTATGGGAAAGCCTCATGGATGTCGGACATTTGGAGACTATGGTGCTGCTTTTATTCGCTCAGTTACACGCTGTTTTGGAGATATTACGACACGAGTTGATGTTGTGTTTGATCGATATCTGGGTGGGAATTCAATCAAATCTGGTACCAGAGCAAAACGAGTTAACAAGAAGAAGCCTATTCGAAAGCTGATAGATGGACCAGATGTTCCACTGCCTCAGGTTTGGAGCCAATTTGTTGCTATGGATGAAAATAAGGCAGACCTGGCACATTTCCTGTCTGAAAGGATCATTCACACAACCAAAGATCTTCCAGAAGAATACGAGATGGTAACTGGAGGTGGATTCATGGACCACACTGGGGCAAAATCAACCAGGAGATCCATAGATGACCTCAAACTTAATGGGAATCATGAAGAAGCGGACACAAGGTTGATTCTTCATGCCTCTGAAGCAGTGGATATGGGCTATCAACGAATTCTTGTGAAGTGCAGAGACACTGATGTCATGCTTCTCCTATTGCATTTCACTGCCCCAAAAGCAAGTGAAGTCTGGATGCTCTCTGGAACTGCAAAGAAACAGAAGTGCATTCCCATTCATCAAGTAGCAAAATAATTTCCTGATGCAGTGAAGAATAACCTCTTGAGTTTTCACGCACTCACAGGCTGCGACACAACCTCTTCATTCAGTAGATATGGGAAAAAGACCTGCTGGAAAACATTTTTGAAAAACCCACGTTTGGTAGAAGGGATTGGTCGTCATGGTGAGCTTGGACCTATTGAACAGTTTGTTTGCAACCTCTATGGATGTCCAGGGCTGCAAACAGTTGACAGTGCAAGATTGAACATGTTCAGCAAGGCAAAGAAAGGCCTGGAATTGCTCCCTCCAACACGTGATGCTCTGGAGCTTCATGTGCAACGCGCAAACTACCAGGCCAATATTTGGCTTCAGGCAGAGAAGGAAACTATTGTTGTGACATTGCCCACAGATGCTTGGAAGAAGGAGTCAGGTTGTCTGACACCTCGATGGGCTAGGTTACCTCCTGTACCACAGTCCTGCCTCGAACTGGTGACCTGCTCTTGCAAAAAGAAGTGCAATACTGCTAGATGCACTTGTTTAAAACAAAATCTGAAATGTACAAATGCCTGTGGTTGTGATTCTATTGACTGTTGTAATCCATCAGATTGAACATTATTTCTGTCAAGTACATATTGAATACACACATAATTTTGTTTTTAAATATATTAATTTGTCTAATGCTAAAGTAGATCAACTAAGAAGCAAAAAGGCTTACCACATTTTTATTTGCATGGATTGTTAGCTGCAGGCACCCATGATAAATCAATAAGTCAAAGTCAGACAGAAATACTAGGGTGGACTTTGACCTACATGACCTACTTCTGAGATCAATATTCTGACTTTAAAATAGTACCAAACTGTTTGTCTCTTCCATACATTTCTTTTGATATATAACATGACTATATTTGAATGATTTAGAAATGTGACCTTTTTGGACCACAAAATGACCTTCAATTGACCTTTAAGGTCAACATTCTGACCTAAAAAGAGTACCAAACTGTTTGTCTCTTCCATACCTTTCTTTTGATGTATAACATGACTATGTTTAGATGATTTAGAAATTTGACCTTTTTCGGCCACAAAATAACCTTGATTTGACCTTTAAGGTCAGCATTTTTAGTGACATCCACCCTAGTATTTCTGTCTGACCTATGACCGATTGATTTAGCATGGGTGCCTGCTATTAACATTCCATGCAGGTAAAAGTCACAATTTTGCTCCTTGGCTGGTCTACTATAATAGCCCCCAAATACACTTAGGTTAGGTTAGGTTTTTTGGTTAGGTTAAAGAAAGGAAAAATCCCAAGAATTTGTGTGTGTGTGTGTTTTTTTTCCCGGGGATAAAAAGTATATAGAAATGAAGCATATGATGATAGGAACCCAAACCTACCATTAGACATTTGTTACCTATATTGTTGGTCTCCTGAATATTTACCATTATTATTATTATTATTATTATTATTATTATTATTATTATTTAGTTATTTTATTATATTTTATTTTATTTTATTTTTTGGGGTTAGGGGGTTTAGGGGGAGGGGGGGTTAGGTGTTTTTTTGGGGTTAGGGGGGAGGGGGGTTAGGTGTTTTTATTGTATGAACCCCATTGGAAATTGTGATCAATGTTGCCAGCTGGGACTTAACTAGGTTTTGGCATAAATCAAAGAAAGTGGTGGGGCGAGATGTGTGGGACCAGCACCAACGCAACAAAAACAGGTGATCGGGAGAGAGGTGGGAGATCTAGGGATTTTTTTTTTTTTAGCGATTTAGGGATTTTATTTAAATAACAGCGACGGTGTGGACATACAGTACTGTATATGCCAATGAAGTACATGATATAACTAATATATAAGCCTAAACGATATATCGATGGCTTCGACCAGGTGTAAAACTATCTATAAACCCAATTTGTTTTTTCCTTTTTTGTTTAATAACACTTGGCTCGAGTTTTGTTGTTTTAACCCTTACCTACCAGCTAGTACGTGGGATACAAGACTAACTCTTACCGAACAGGTAGTACGTGTCCCTAGTAAAAAATTGCAATATAGAAAGACACACACCTAACCTAGACCTAGTGGGATACAAGAGTAACCTTTACCTACTAGCTAGTATGTGTGATAAAAGACTAACCCTTACTTACCAGCTAGTACGCAGCATTAGTACCTAGTACGTACTGCACGTGTGATACAAGACTAACCCTTATCTACCAGGTACTATGTGTCCCTAGTAGTACGTGGGATACAAGACTAACTTTTACTCAAGATCTACTCTGTAGATCTTGCCTTAACCTACCTTTTTACATTTCGCTTAATACGCATCTCCAGCATGAATTAAACATATTGGCAGGTAGTATGTGGTTAATCTATTATGGTCGATAAAATCAACAGCTTAAAACTCGGACCTAAAAGACAATAATACCAAGAGGATAAAGAGAGAAATGGAGGATAAAGAGAGAAAGGACTGTCGTCTGTCAATACCAACACAAACATAGACACCCTGTGATCAAAATACCTGTGCTATCTGACAGTGTTTGTGTGTGAAGTAGTGTGTGTGTATTTATACAAACACACAGACAATCTGTGATCCAATACCTGTGCTGTGTGTGTACTTATACAAACACACTCACACAGATAACCCTGTGATCCAATATGTATGCTATCTGAGTGTATGTGTGAATACAAACACACACACACATAGACACCCTGTGATCCAATACCTTTACTATCAGACATAATGTATGTATGTATGTGGTGTGATATGCGTGTTTGTGTTTGTCAGTGTGACTGTGTGTGTGGTCACTGGGGTTATATTCAACGACTTTAGTGCAGCGTTATGAGAAACAATTTATTAGGGAAAATAGGCACCAATAGATTCGCCATATTTTTCTCCATATAGTCCGCATGGAGGATTTTCGTTATCAACAAATTGAAAAATACCCACTTCACAGACAAATACATCAAAAATCTAAGTCAAAGCGGGGGTGTGGGGGCGGTAGCCCCCACCTATAATACTAGGATAGGTTAGGTAAGGTTGTTAGGTTAGGCTAATGTCTTTTCAAAGGGGTATAGGCTAGTAAACACTAGGATAGCCATAGGTAAGAAGAAGAGTCCTGCAGTAGTCTCCTTGAATGCTACCGTGACTGGCAAGTGGTGGAAACCCAATAAAATACATAAGTATTTCCATTATTATTAGTTTTGTTTTTGTTATTGTCAAATATTCAAAAAATTATCAATCTGTCCTCAAAGGACCATATACTGTACAGATGTATATATATATATATAACTAAAATAAGTTCCTGAATTAAATTGGATATACATTTCGATTTCAAGAATTATATTTAGTGTTCGTAAACACAACGCCTAAAACCTATATAATAAGTTAAGATTGACTAAATTGGCATACATAATATACCGGTACAATAATACAGTCCACACAGAGCCCTACATACCTTTCATCCATCGTCAAGCTTGCTCCGAGTGTAAATGATATACTAAGTTATCTGATTCGCCCATTAACACACACTAAAGATATGAAACAAATTAATATCATTGTGTTTATAAATCCTGACTGACCATTACTTGTGAAACAAACTCAAACCTCGAATCGAAGTCCCCTGTTAAAATCAGGAACGTGTAATATTGAAGCATCTACTGTACCATGACAGTGAAATGTTGTTACCGGTACATAATTAAGTTCCGAATTAATGTTTTTCTTGAAATGCTGCTAACAAAATATCCTGGACCCAGAATCACAAAGTCAGCCATAAAGTTAAGGCTATATTAACTAATTTTTTTTTTTTTTTTTTTTATTTGAATCGCTAAATAGTGGTGAAAAGCAACGAGAAGGATTGAAAGTCATACAACTATTATTATACTGAATATGGGTATATGATGCATCATTTATTATAAATACCGGTACATTAAAATAAAGCTATTTATGATTACACATTACAATATATAAATAAGCAACTATAGGGGCGCCCTCTGTTATTGGAAAGCTGAGTTAAATACATGTAATGTACCGGTATGTTAAGTATCAAGCACATAAATAATGAAGGGACTGGAGTTCCCGAAAAGGGGCTCCAGTTCTGACACTATTCTTGACTTACAGTGTGCTGACTTAATAATCCAGTAGGGTTGATAGCCTCTGAAGTCCCATTTTACTAGCTAACACAAATAATCAGTAAAGAACATGAGGTAGTTCCATGACTCTGGGCCCTGTTCAGTATTAAAGCGATATATGAGAATGAAACCTTGCTTTCCGATATTTTGAGATCTTGTTGGAGAGAATTACTTGGAACAGCCGAGAATGACATAATATTAAGGTATCACCTATTCGGTAACTTCTTACGTGATCGAATACTTTAGTTATAAACGTTTTGGAACTGCACTCACTATCTTTTACACTAATACAAGGAAACGGGATTTATAATTCAATATTCGATCACACTTCAATAAGAATGAAATATTTATATTTGAGATATGAATCTTACGTGAAATTATTGTATTTACAAAGTGGAACATTAACAGCAGATATTTTCCTTTTAATAAATAATAATTTCGATATATACATTAAATGTGATCCCCCTATTAAAAAAAAAAAAAAAAAAAAAAAAAAAAGTTTCGGCATATTCGAAATTACTGCCATGACAATATCTGGCAATGTGTGGACTATAAATATACCATGGGGAAATTAAGAACACAAAATCTCGAAGCTTCATCAGTACCTCGGCGCTTTGTAAAAGTTACCAGATACTAAAAATTCGAATCCTGAGGTTAAAACATACTGTCCCAAGTTCGAAACCCGGGAGGATCACATGCTTTCTTTAATTTCAATTAGGTATGATTGATGTTCAGAATGCACATTTATTAAAATTATAATATGGAGAAAAAATGAAATGATTTGATCTATCTATCTATATAATATTATATATACATAATAATGTATACATAATATATACATAATAATGTATACATAAACTAACCATACCAAACTGAGGGGGTGATACAATGATAATAATGACTCAGCAAACACTATACAACTGTCTACATTATATTAATGGAGTTTCAGAACGGGATGCCAATTAATATAGTGTGTAACACAGGATAATTTACTGTATATAGCCAAACAAGATAAATATATAACAAAATACAATCCTTATCCGACTGTCCTTGGCACATTTTCTATAGTCTATTATTTCCAGCTGACGATAAATTGAATGTCTTATCAGCCGATTTCTCAACAACCAATGGAACAATGTGAAACTACTGTCTCGGCATCATATACAGGGTGTTTCAGTTGACGTTTTCATGAATGACAGGACGCATTGGTCAGGCAATAATAACACTGTTTTATTTTATGACATTCGGGGTGAGTATTTATAATTACGGAGATATTACACATGGAAAGTTATCGATAGCTAAACAACAAAATACAGTCTAAGGGGTAAAAACGAATATGTCAAAGCTAGCGCAGGGCAGAAAGGCTTTGTTTACACGTGGAAAACAGGGTTAGCAAAGTGTTTCGGAATCGCTCTAAGGATGATAACAATTATATAATATTACATTCAAGGATTGAGGACTCGAATCCCTAGACCGATTCCGAAACACTTTTCTAACCTCGTTTTCCATGTGTAAACAAAGCCTTTCTGCCCTGCGCTACCTTTGAAATATTCGTTATTACCCCTTAGACTACATTTGTGTTGCTATCTATCGATAACTTTCGATGTGTAATATCTCCGTAATTATAAATACTCACCCCGAACGTCATAAAATAAAACAGTGTTATTATTGCCTGACGAATACGTGCTGTCATTTATGAAAACATCAACTGAAACACCCTATATAATTATACAGTTTTTATAATTAACAACATACTTCGCTAAACATGCTTTGTAATTATTATGTTATCTCCACCAACCAACTTTACTCCTAAACTCGATTAATGAAATTAACAAACACATGTGGCAGTCCGGGGATTTGAACCTAGGATGCTCACACTGAAAATCAACACACTTATGCATTGCGCCACGAAGACAGTTAAAGAAAGGTGGACAAGCCTACAATGTATTATGCAGTTTCGAATCCTGCATATCAATCTAAGCATGTACACACTTTCCAACTGCGCAATCATAGGCTATGCATAGGTGAAAGGAAATAGTAATTAATGGGGCACTTAACCCTAGGGAAGGCCTCTCGATAAACTACTACTGAACCTGAATGAATTATTATGTTATCTCCACCAACCAACTTTACTCCTAAACTCGATTAATGAAATTAACAAACACATGAGAACGTCAATCTACCGCCAGCTGGGTACAAATAACACTACTGTATAGCATAATACACTACTAAACAACAACATTATTCCTTATGTATTTTATCAATCTAAGAAACCTAAAACTAAATATAAATGGGCGAGTACTACCATGCCTTCCTTGGAACCATTGACATACAATTCATTAGCTACACTAGCAGAAACAACACGTGTCCCAGCGCACGCCCTCTGCAAGATCGATTTGGATGTGGTGTTGGTGACCTCGAGAACAAGGTCAGGTCATGCCCCATCACACGTCATTATCACCACTATCACGACATCAGCACTATCCCGACATCACCACCACCATAACACCAACACCTTCCAAATCATTATCACCATCATTATCATTAGAACATACAGTACACATATCATTCACTACTGTCATAATATTAACACAGGTACCAAGCTATTATCACCGTTATCATAACAATTAGCGTAAACAATACCATCACAACCATCATTGAGCCATAAACACCTATAAATTCACGCGCCTTCACAAAAGGGTAGGCCTATACGGAGTTCGAATCGTGTGATAAGTGGCTTCAAATGAGGCACATAAGCTTGTTGAGCTCATTAAAAAGCTTACATTTGCTCGAAAACGCCATCCAAGAACCACAAATAGAAACAGTATGGATTTTAAGACACTGAGGGGCCCAAGTTTATTTTTTCCGTGACATAGTCACATATTATAGCACCTTCATAACCAAGGTAAAATATAGCCAAAATAGCATTCTACTTGGATGCATTATATCTTGTTTGTTTATAAGTTTTATTAGGATAGGTGTGACGTAAAATCAGTACGATAGTAAAAGCTGTATGGCTAATTATCTTAGCTATATCATGCGACCTAATCTACTCTTCCTTCCCCTTTCTAGCCTCTCCCTTCCGCTGCACAATATGTTAGTTCTATATGTTGACCCCCCCCCCCCCTTCCACCCCCTGTGTTATGCTTTACAGTTATTCCTATATCCTTGGAAGTGCTAACATGGCCAAACCAGATAAGCTTAATGCTAAATCTATTGCAATCCTCCTCATACTCATTCCACTCTTAATGCTAAATCTATTGCAATCCTCCTCATACTCATTCCACTCTTAATGCTAAATCTATTGCAATCCTCCTCATACTCATTCCACTCTTAAAACGAAATTGTCCTGGTTTGATATCCTACTAACCACATTCACTGACTAAACTATGAATCACACGTATGTGTGATTCATATGATTCTCTCTCTCTCTCTCTCTCCTTATTTAGCCCATCACCTTCTGCAGCAGAGATCATCATCATCAGAGGTTAAGGGGCCCCACGAGACTACCCTGACCTCTATCTCTCTCTTTTCATAACCTGCTCTGTGTGTGTGTGTGTGTGTGTGTGTTGTAAGCCCTGTTATCACCCTACACACAGTATGTCAGGGTACGCACATACCGTTACCGACAATGCACAAGAAACATGAAGCCCCCGTGGTCTAGTAAGGTCATTCCCTCCTCTCGCTTCTTCACAACTATCTTTAAGTTGTTGTATGGAAGGTTAAATACAAAAGAACTCCACGACATAAATCAACAGAAATATGGACTAGTAAACGCTAGATATGGCTGATTCATATACCGGTAATGTAATCTTGCAAACATTTATATTGAGAGCTCCACATCAAATTAGTTGGTATATATATATTAATAATACAGTGTATGTTCGCATATGACAGCAGACAAAATAGTCTATGTATTACTCGATTCCAATTTGCACTTGTATGCCCAGTGTTACAGGACTGTACTACGCTGTACTTAACACTACACAATTATCAAGTATAATACCCCAACAATACAAGTGAAAGATTGTATACAGTATATAACCCGTGCTGATAACGCCCGCCTTTTACACAAGGCATAACAGTCCATAATTCGTCGCTTGTTATGAGTGGTACAAGCGTCCAAAAAAACAATCTTTACACTGGTGAGCGGTAAATAATCTAGTGTGAACGGAATAAATAGGGTGAAACATACGTCTGTGAAGTATTATCATAAGATTTCGACCCACTTCCAGAATGTTTAGAGCGTTAGTTTAAAGATTGTTTTTTGGTCAAGTGTACATATATGAACTATAACATTATAAATTACATAAAGTATAATTAATAAATATATACATGGACGTCGATAAGGATACGGCACAAAGAGCAATAATCAATAACTCTCTCCTTGTTGAGAGTGGTTAGCCTAGAACCTTTAGAGATCGGCCAACCTCCGCCATATTGGTGCCACTGGTCTTATTAACCTATATTTACAATTATATACGTCCATACCCATCATAAACATACGGCAATACTGATATAGAATATATAGTCTTACCTTTGGATCTAAATTTTACATAATCAGAAATAAAATATCCCCTTGATGTTCGATAATGACGGCCCCAAAATGGCGTCCACAGAAAATGAAGGCCGACCTCTAGGTGCACCCCAAGTGTTGCAGTACTTCACTCTGCATATAAGGTGAACATCCCCTTCTTCATACGACACGCATTAGTTACGGTCCAACACACAATGGTAAACTAGACCTTAACGTCACTTAGCACTAGGGTCAAGATGCTACGGGTACGATTGTTCACAACCTGCATGTTAGTGGGGGGTAGAGAAGATGGGCCAAATGCGAGGTTGTAAGGGGATCATCTTCAAAGAATGTGGTTGCCATAGAAACGTTGTTACTTGATAGGGTAGGAGTTGTTAGTGCTAAATATAAAGTGGAGGAAATTACAGGGAAAAAAATATGCATATTAAATGAACAAATACGAACATGAACGACTGTGAAACTACATAGCCAATAGTGTAGAGACAAACAGTTTGCATAATTACACGAATTATTATATCAAATCGCACATCCATAAATGACGGATTCTGGTTCTTCTTCTTTTTCATTCACTAAAGCTGTAACTCAGAACTGTTTGGAAAAATTGTAGTGTAGGTTTCCTCTACTCTTATAGGCCTAAGCTATCTCGTTAGTGTGATCCCCAAGCATTTGATTATAAGAGTAATAATATCCTTCATTAACCATCAGTTAGGAGTCTGAATATAAAGCTGAGTAGGTATAAACTAGTGCTATACACAATGAAGACACGTCTCCTACCTCTCCCAAACACTCATGAGGGACACGAAGGCTTGACTCTTGAAGGTCTTCTTGCCTCCTCCTCCTTCGCCTCCTGTTGTAGATCCTCCACCCTCTATCAGCATCCCTCCACCTTCTCCGTCAAGTCGCATCCTTTCTCCTACTACTATTTCTTCAGCCAGTATCACACAAGCAATTTTAGTAAGAAGGTCTGTACTGGAGTCTGGGCTACCGCTATGCTAGTAAGCCGATAAATTCAATATAGCTTAGCTTTATTTTGAATGTGACTAAGCCAGCTCGGGGCTAACAGATGCGAAACCTCGTCAAAATAAAGGTAGAGGTTAATATAACTTGGAGAATAGGTTATTTTGACCCAGATTCTTGTACTCCGATACAACCCCCTGCTCGTGTAACACCAGCGTCCTCCTGATTCTCCTTCAACTATTTTTCTGGACTCTATAATTCTTGCTCCTGGTATCGGTTTGACTTTTGGATTCTCCCTTCTTATGGCTCTCCCTCTTCCTTTCCTTTGTACCTTGGGTGTTTCTCTCCACTCCCTCACTCTTCACTTTCTTTTCTCGGCTGTTAGTTTGTCTTTCTTTATTATTGGCTTCCCTTTCTTGTTTTGCCTAATGGCTTTACTGTCTTGTATTTTGTTCCTATCAATGGTTTTCTCACCTGTCTTTCTCAGATACTGGCTTATCTTAATTGTCGTTGTGTTAGTTTCTCTTGTTCGACTCCAATTACTTTGATTTACTAGACTTACTATTTACTCGAATATTTCTGACTTTAGTCTATTATTGATGTATATTTAAATGTTCACTTATTATTGAGTAACACTTTGTTCCCGTTACAATGTCTCACTAGTACAGTACACGCACGATATATTTCTTGCATGTTAGTTTGCTGTTCTTCAATTTACTGGTTCAACACAACTATCTTCGCTCTAAAGAAAAGGCACTATCCCAATTATTTAACACTGCGATATTTAAAATGTCATCACTTCAAGAAAAGTTATATATTTCTCTTCTATAACGTAATCACTTCATATTGCATCTTTAACAGACTAAAATTGTTGTGTCAGTCAGGCAGTAAATCAAGGGGGGTTGGTGGTAAGCAGTAGACAACTTTCCTGTCTGTCTTCCTGTGTAACTCTCTCTTTCTCACACACACACACACACACACACTCACTCTCACTCTCTCCCCATGAATCTGAGCGGTGAACCTGTAATTTCCGTGTGGCTGGTGGGAGGGTGGTTGTAGGAATGGCAGTCAAGGTTTAAAGGCCACCTGTGTAGTCCTTCACCACCCACCATCACTACCACCATAACACCAGATTTACACTGTTAGTAATACAAATAGATACCCACACGAAAATGGTAAAAAAAAAAAAAAAAAAAAAACTTACTGTATTTCTATTTTGTTTTGTTTTAAATATACAGTATATATTAGATATGTTTGCAATATACAGTATATATTAGATATGTTTGCAATAAATATTACTAAAGGGAAAAATGGTAACAAAGAGTACGTGACGATGATTAGGCAAGATCGACTGTGTACGCTAAATACGTATGATTAAAGCTAAATGATGAAGCACTCTTATTATCACCTTGATAAAAACATAATTTGAAGCAATAAGGGACTGCAATGAACTGTGAAGAGAAGGGTGGACAACACTGCATAGTTAATTTAAACCGAGTATGGGCACCTGACATAAAATAAGTCAATACAAAAAGTGCTGGAAAATAGAGCGGGAACGGAAGTAATTATAGAACATTATGGATCATTCTTTGGCGGACTGAATACACTATTTATACACGCACGTTAAAAACTCACCCATCTACCAACAATGCACTCTCTCTCTCTCTCTCTCTCTCTCTCTCTCTCTAGTAGTGTTTATTCAGTGTTAATTATTTATCTCGGCAATCCTAGTAATTTGTGCACTCTCTCTGTCACATCACTACAGACAACAGCGGGTCATAGTCTTAAGTTTTTATTTTCCTTTAGTTTGTCTGGACCCCCTTCTCCCTCATGTTTATCCCCATTATTTTTGACATTTTAAGACGTTTGCCCCATTAGTTTGGCGATGTATATATTTTCGTCCCGTTTCTTTGTCAAATATAAGACCTTTTCGTGCCATTTAGGTAGGTGTCGATTATCGCTCGCCAGAAATTAAGAGGAACCGGCCGAAACATTTATCTCCAAGGGGGGTATTGATTTATTTATTTATTTATTTTTGTTATTGATTATTATTTTTATTTTAATTGAGAGAGGTCTAGGGGATACATTTCCCCCCCCAACCCCTCGTCCCCCCTTGAGTGTGTGACATGGGTGTTACTTATCCCATATTAAACACAGGCAGACAGAAGGCACTATAGGGGGTATCACATGGGAACTTTATCACCAGTGTGTGACATGGGTGTTACTTATCCCATATTAAACACAGGCAGACAGAAGGCACTATAGGGGGTATCACATGGGAACTATATCACCAGTGTGTGACATGGGTGTTACTTATCCCATATTAAACACAGGCAGACAGAAGGCACTATAGGGGGTATCACATGGGAACTATATCACCAGTGTGTGACATGGGTGTTACTTATCCCATATTAAACACAGGCAGACAGAAGGCACTATAGGGGGTATCACATGGGAACTTTATCACCAGTGTTCGATAGCCAACATTTGGTTATGGCAATATCTCCGGGATCATTTGTACTGGTATCGGAAAATATACTAAATATGGATTATTTTATGTGACACAAATTCTTGTATAAATTTAAGACCCAAGCTGTCAGACAGTTGCCGATAATAGTTGAAGTAAAGAGCACTCTTGTGACAGTAGCTTGAGTGTTGATTTATGAACGGTAATTTAACCTCACACATACTGTACACTGTCGTACTGTTATCAATATACTGTAGTATTGTTTATTGCATTCGTCAAGGCCATAGTTTTATTGGATAGAGTTATAACTTATAGAGTTATAGAGTTATTGAGAGTGAGGGTCTGAGTCTGGAGGGTGAGACGGTGAAGCACTTGAGCGAAGCAATCGGCCGCTTCAGAGATGGAGCTGTTTCGAGCCATGATGGTTGCTTCACATGTCTCACTCCCCAGACTGGAACAAGACCTCACGGGCTTCACCGTGTTGAGCGGTGGAATGTACAGGCTCTCAGCCTATGCCCGAGAGGGAGTAGTTGGAAAAAAAAAAAAAAAAAAAAAAAAAAAAAAAAAAAAAAACTATTATAATGCATTAATGTTTACTTCATTTATCCAGAAGATAGATTTCACTGTGGTAAATTTCAAGAATATATAAATAGATTTCAGCTCATTATATCCATCTCAAAGAGATATGGTTCACTATCGTAAGGCTCACGAATGTGTCCAGCATCAACTAGTAATCATAATAGTGAACGAATCACTGATGGCGATCCGAAGCCGTGAACTCGAAACGACATTTCGTTTAACTACACACAGGTCCCATCACAAACTCCAAGGGAACGAAATGAGCGAGAACAAAATTATGATAAACGTAAGTGGCAAACTGGTACGATATTTAACTTCACAATATACACCAGGAATGACTAAACTATACCCCGTCAACACATAACCATCACATACACACATATCACTTCACTGTAGACACATGGAACGACTGCACTATAGCCCTCCAACATACAGACTACCACCACCACCTACACCACCACACGAACGAACACACACACACACACACGACCGGGCTAGGGCAAGAGCTGACTGGTGTGTGTGTGTCATGCGTAGGTAACCCCACTCCCTTCACCTACTCCTACCCCCCTATCCGACCCTACTACTACCACCCACCCATCCACCTATCCGACCCTACTACTACCACCCACCCATCCACCTATCCGACCCTACTACTACCACCCACCCATCCACCTATCCACAGCCATCTATTTGCACGTAACTTGTTAATAGTATCATCTATGATGTATCCCACGTGCTGTAAACCATACAGCCTTATCCATGTCATTATGGCAAGTATCAAATTATAGTAAATACAGTAGTTTGAGAATAACTTCAAACAGAAGTGTATCAGTTACCTTTCAAAACTTACTTTTTATTGAAGCTAGCTCAAGGAAGCACGATGTTATTTATTCAATAGAAGAT
>JBAKBP010034232.1:12500-20910 GCA_037953745.1 Lithodes maja | reverse complement strand
GTCTCATCGCCTGAATTTGTTTGTTCTATGTGAATAAGGGAGACACAAGGCAGAACTGCCTGCAGCGAGTGCCTCCCCCAGAGTTGAAAGAGTGAAAGGGCCAACATCAATGGACGTTCGAGCTAAAATGCCTGGACACACGGAGTTTGAAGCAATTTAAAACATAGGAAGAGGGAAAGACTGATTCTGGGACAGAGTTCCAGAGTTCAGCATTTGAATAGAAGAAAGTCTGAGAATAGCGTTTCACTCTTGCGTGAACTATTTGACAATAGTTTGATTATTCTATTGCTCATCCCCTTATTTTTGTGTGTATGATCTGTAAGTGCCTGCTAAACCACCCAGTATTTGCAATGCATAAATGCTTTGCTGTATGTGTTACAGTTAAAGGTTTGTTTGTCAAACAGATCCCTGTTTTGCCTCTAACGACGCCAGCTGCCCTTATTATTTTCTGCACATTTCTCTATTCTCCCCTCTACCTCCTTCTCTCTCTCATCTCCCTCCCCATTAAGCTTTCTTATCTCTCTCTCTCTCTCTCTCTCTCTCTCTCTCTCTCTCTCTCTCTCTCTCTCTCTATATATATATATATATATATATATATATATATATATATATATATATATACTGTATAAATATACTGTATATTTGTTCTCTTAATCCTCCCCTCTCATTCCCCTCTTTGGTTACCTCCCCTCTGTTTTCTCATCTACTTCACTTAACTCTCCATTTCCCACATTGTTACTTCTTTCTCTCTCACGCGCCCACACAAACACAGTCTCTCTCTCTCTCTCTCTCTTTCAGTAAGTAGCGGGGTACCCTAGGGATCGGTACTACGACTAATTATCTTTCTACTTTACATCAACGACATAGATGAGGGTCTCACCTGTATAATCTCAAAGTTTGCTGACGATACAAAAATTGCAAATAGCGTACTCTCAAAAGAAAAAGTTGACGATATGCACCACAATCTACATAAGTTGTCATGTTGGGCCCAAATTTGGCAAATGAGTTTCAATGCGGATAAATGTAAAGTACTACATATCGGATACCGAAATGAGAAAGAAAACTATTCGATGAATGGCACTCAGCTTAAGAGTGTAGACAGAGACACAGATCTGGTAGTAACAATGTCGAGTAACCTAAAACCGAGTCAACAATGTTCAGAAGTTGTTAAGAAGGCAAACAAAATAATTGGCTTTATAGGCAGGTCATTTGAGCATAAATCCAAAGAAGTTATCCTAACTCTTTACAATTCCTTAGTCCGCCCTCTTCTGGAATACTGCGTTCAATCCTGGCGCCCTTATTACCAAAAAGATATAGACAAGGTAGAACGAGTTCAACGTAGAGTTACCAAAATGATAGTAGCCTAAAGAACAAACCATACAAGGAGCGTCTTAGAGAATTAAATCTATTTCCTTTAACCCAGCGCAGATTAAGAGGCGACTGAATTCAAGTGTTCAAAATCATTAAAGGCATCGAAAATGTGAACTGTAGTAAGTACTTCACTAACGATCAATCTCATTACACGTGGGGAAACAGTTGCAAAATTATTGGTACATCTTTTAACTCACACGAATCTAAGAATTTCTTCTTTAATCACGTTGTCAACTTGTGGAATGGGCTTCCCCAAGACTTTGTAGACTGCAGCACCGTTGATTCTTTTAAACTTCGCGTAGACAAATATCTTGCCTCAAACCTGCGACTGACTGCGTTTGTAAATGAATAACTTTATTTTATTCCCCCCTCAAATTCATCAAGGATTATTGCGTATAAATATTACTAAGATGTTACTCTCTTTTTCCCAGATAAACGAAAGATCACTTATGACTGTGTTATGTTACTAACCCATCTGATCCCTACCAACTTCCTAATCCTGCCACGGACATTAGTTCCATGGCAGTAGTTCCCTTTCCAATTATCCCTTACCCACTCTAAACCACTGCTTGGACACTTGATCCTCAGTGTTTTGGAGGACAAGCAGCCTAGAGGGGTTACTAGACCTGTTGTTGCTTGATTTCCTTTGTGCTCCTTCGTGTACTCTCTCTCTCTCTCTGGATAGTAACACCCTGTATACATTTTAGGTTTCGGTGTACCCAACAAAGTTTCACGATATTATATAACAGAACCAATGATATACATGTCATGGAATTATAACAGAACCAATGATATACATGTCATGGAATTATAACAGAACCAATGATATACATGTCATGGAATTATAACAGAACCAATGATATACATGTCATGGAATTATAACAGAACCAATGATATACATGTCATGGAATTATAACAGAACCAATGATATACATGTCATGGAATTATAACAGAACCAATGATATACATGTCATGGAATTATAACAGAACCAATGATATACATGTCATGGAATTATAACAGAACCAATGATATACATGTCATGGAATTATAACAGAACCAATGATATACATGTCATGGAATTATAACAGAACCAATGATATACATGTCATGGAATTATAACAGAACCAATGATATACATGTCATGGAATTATAACAGAACCAATGATATACATGTCATGGAATTATAACAGAACCAATGATATACATGTCATGGAATTATAACAGAACCAATGATATACATGTCATGGAATTATAACAGAACCAATGATATACATGTCATGGAATTATAACAGAACCAATGATATACATGTCATGGAATTATAACAGAACCAATGATATACATGTCATGGAATTATAACAGAACCAATGATATACATGTCATGGAATTATAACAGAACCAATGATATACATGTCATGGAATTATAACAGAACCAATGATATACATGTCATGGAATTATAACAGAACCAATGATATACATGTCATGGAATTATAACAGAACCAATGATATACATGTCATGGAATTATAACAGAACCAATGATATACATGTCATGGAATTATAACAGAACCAATGATATACATGTCATGGAATTATAACAGAACCAATGATATACATGTCATGGAATTATAACAGAACCAATGATATACATGTCATGGAATTATAACAGAACCAATGATATACATGTCATGGAATTATAACAGAACCAATGATATACATGTCATGGAATTATAACAGAACCAATGATATACATGTCATGGAATTATAACAGAACCAATGATATACATGTCATGGAATTATAACAGAACCAATGATATACATGTCATGGAATTATAACAGAACCAATGATATACATGTCATGGAATTATAACAGAACCAATGATATACATGTCATGGAATTATAACAGAACCAATGATATACATGTCATGGAATTATAACAGAACCAATGATATACATGTCATGGAATTATAACAGAACCAATGATATACATGTCATGGAATTATAGCCCTTGCACGTAATGAGATAGAAATACTAGTCCACGACATTATTTTTATCATTTAGGGATTTTATAAGATTGTTTAATATTTTTGTAATCAACATATATATAATTAAAATATAATGGAGTATATCTTGCTATAATGAACTGTAGTAAATCATTGCCAATATATGTGATAACTCCGCTGCTCACGGAATGATTACAACAATATATGTGATAACTCCGCTCACGGAATGATTACAACAATATATGTGATAACTCCGCTCACGGAATGATTACAACAATATATGTGATAACTCCGCTCACGGAATGATTACAACAATATATGTGATAACTCCGCTCACGGAATGATTACAACAATATATGTGATAACTCCGCTCACGGAATGATTACAACAACATATGTGATAACTCCGCTCACGGAATGATTACAACAATATATGTGATAACTCCGCTCACGGAATGATTACAACAATATATGTGATAACTCCGCTCACAGAATGATTACAACAATATATGTGATAACTCCGCTCACGGAATGATTACAACAATATATGTGATAACTCCGCTCACGGAATGATTACAACAATATATGTGATAACTCCGCTCACGGAATGATTACAACAATATATGTGATAACTCCGCTCACGGAATGATTACAACAATATATGTGATAACTCCGCTCATGGAATGATTACAACAATATATGTGATAACTCCGCTCACAGAATGATTACAACAATATATGTGATAACTCCGCTCACGGAATGATTACAACAATATATGTGATAACTCCGCTCACGGAATGATTACAACAATATATGTGATAACTCCGCTCACGGAATGATTACAACAATATATGTGATAACTCCGCTCACGGAATGATTACAACAATATATGTGATAACTCCGCTCACGGAATGATTACAACAATATATGTGATAACTCCGCTCACGGAATGATTACAACAATATATGTGATAACTCCGCTCACGGAATGATTACAACAATATATGTGATAACTCCGCTCACGGAATTATTACAACAATATATGTGATAACTCCGCTCACGGAATGATTACAACAATATATGTGATAACTCCGCTCACGGAATGATTACAACAATATATGTGATAACTCCACTCACGGAATGATTACAACAATATATGTGATAACTCCGCTCACGGAATGATTACAACAATATATGTGATAACTCCGCTCACAGAATGATTACAACAATATATGTGATAACTCCGCTCACGGAATGATTACAACAATATATGTGATAACTCCGCTCACGGAATGATTACAACAATATATGTGATAACTCCGCTCACGGAATGATTACAACAATATATGTGATAACTCCGCTCACGGAATGATTACAACAATATATGTGATAACTCCGCTCACAGAATGATTACAACAATATATGTGATAACTCCGCTCACGGAATGATTACAACAATATATGTGATAACTCCGCTCACTGAATGATTACAACAATATATGTGATAACTCCGCTCACGGAATGATTACAACAATATATGTGATAACTCTGCTCACGGAATGATTACAACAATATATGTGATAACTCCGCTCACGGAATGATTACAACAATATATGTGATAACTCCGCTCACGGAATGATTACAACAATATATGTGATAACTCCGCTCACTGAATGATTACAACAATATACAGTATGTGATAACTCCGCTCACGGAATGATTACAACAATATATGTGATAACTCTGCTCACGGAATGATTACAACAATATATGTGATAACTCCGCTCACGGAATGATTACAACAATATATGTGATAACTCCGCTCACGGAATGATTACAACAATATATGTGATAACTCCGCTCACGGAATGATTACAACAATATGTGAATCAACATAATTATTCTGATAGTAAGTTATATTGTGTGTGTGGGGGGGAGGGGGGGGGGGGTACTGTAATCAACATCATTATTCAGATTGTAGGTTATACTTCGTGTGTGTGCGTGGGGGGGGGGGGGGAGGGAGGGATACTGTAATGGACTTGTTGACAAATATCCACTAACTCATTTTTACTTAGCCATCCCAGCCTCCCCCCCCCCCCCCCCTTCCCCCTCCACCTTCCTAAGGCTTTCCCGTAAGAAGAATATGGGGTTAACTATATGTGATCCGATGGTGGCCTTTTTGCCTCTCCTGATTAGCTCCAGCAGTTAGGAGATTTAAGACTTTTTACCCCTTTAGTTTGGTGATAATAGGCCCTACACACAACTCAGGTGCGATCTGTTTCTGGGCGAGCGATAGAGAGCCTATAACATAGAGTATATCGGCCTTCGGCCAGGACATTTTTCTATTGCAAAATGTAGAAGTTTAGCTTGAAGGCAGTGTGGGTGGCCATTGTTTTAGGTTGAATGAAGTTTGGAAAGGCAGTTTCAATTAGCCTGGGTGACAAACTAAATTACAATGCTTGAAAATGGCCAAAGCAAGCAATAATCCTCAATAATAAATAAACAAAATATTACCACTGCCAAGACGTCGGACCGCATATGGTTAAGGTGCTGACACGGCAACGAAAGCGTCTAGAAGGGTCTGGGAAGGAAGGAGAGAGAGAGAGAGAGAGAGAGAGAGACAGAGATGATTAGATATTCTCCCCGGCACACTGAGGAAGAAGGGAAGAAACTCGGGGGAAGGAACCAGAAAGGATGGAGGGAAGAGGCTGGAAAGTAGCTAGATAAAAACACACATCCATCTTTACCTCATCCTGTGACTTAAATTGCTTCAAACTCCGCGTGTCCAGACGTTTTGGCTCGAACGTTCCTTGATTTTCGCCCGGTCACTCTTTTAACTCTGGGGAGGCACTCGTCACATGCAGCTTTGTCTTTTGTCTCCCTCATCCACATAAACAAAATAACATGTTTGATAGCTATAGTCTATTATTTTCCAGCTGATGATTAATTGAATCTCTTAGCAGCGAATGTCCCGATACTTAATGAACAAATATGAAACTAATATATATCCAAGTCCTCTTTATGCCAAGTTTTCACAATTAACAACAAATTTCGCCACAAAATCTTGGTAATAACGGACTAATGAAGATGAGGACATGGCAATTTACCCTCAGCTGAAAATAATCCGACTATAGAATAATAGATAAGGGGGAGAGAGGTGGGTGCACTCATGAGGAGAAGCAAAACAGAAAGGAAAGATAAGATATGAGGAGACTGGAGAAGAGAAATGAGAGGGAAAGGAAAATAGAGTAAAGAATCAGGCTGTGCTACCAACAACACCAAGATGGGAAAGGCAAGCCGTAGAGCAGACATTATCCCGTACAGTACCAGGGACGTCCTTTTAATCCCATTCTGACAACTATTAGACGCTTTAATTTAGCTTAGGAAGGACCTCTAGCAATAAGAAGGCTTCAAACTATCACAACCAACCCTTCTAACTACCACTGATCCTTCCTAAGCTGCATAATATCATATAAATATAGATAACATAGAAAATAACACACGTCGCTGGTACTTAAAGGGTTATAGACATATGTGGACATGGGGGAAAGATATGGAACTGTGTTGGTGATGTAATGGTTTAGATGTTTATGTTCCGAGTGTGGTGTCCCGAGTTCGAATCCCGGGAGGATCATATGGTTTCATAAATGTATTCTAGTGAATTGGGGTTTGTAATAGAGGATTAATATTAGTTAGGAAACAGAGTGGGCGTTGTTCGTATGCCTTATTCATTAGTGTGAGAATATTATTGTGTTACTCTTCCTGTACGGTGGCGTTAATAAGTCATGTCCAGGCTGTCCTTACGTTTGGCTTCCTCTGTGCTGTATTAATATCTGTCAGATGTTGAAATGGGTGGGTAAGTGTAGGGACATGTTTGTACATTTCACTCGATATGAAGAAATGAAGCTTATATATTGCTCATACCAATTATTGATCAAAACATACTTGGTACCGAGACATCACTTATTAGCGCGACTGTACTCATTCAAGTTCTTCCATATCCATTGTTGTTCTATGTGAGTGAAGGAGACAAAAGAGAGAACTGCCTGAGGCAAGTGCCTCCTCCAGTGTTGAAAGAGTGACAGGGCCAAAATCAAGGGACGTTCAAGCCAAAATGCCTGGACACATGGATTCTGAAGCAATTTAAGTCATAGCAAGAGGGAAAGACTGATTCTGTGAGAGTGTTCCAGAGCTCAGCTGTTGAATAGAAGAAATATTGAGAGTAACGTTTCACTCTAGGGTTGGAGAGTTGCACAGAGTAGGGGTGGGATTGAGTTGCAAGACGGGTGCTACGTGCTTTACGAAGAGGAGGTGGTGCAAGAGTGGTAATATGATCTTTCCAAGAGTGATCAGAAGAAAAAAGAAACTCCGAGAATATTCAGAGAAGATGAAGGATAAATTTGTATGTTGTTGACGAGTAAGTCATAGTTTTCTGGAAGGGGGCGACGAGTAGACAGATGGAAAAATTTAGTTTTGGAAGCATTGACAGTGACAAGGGTTTCTCTGCCCCAATTAGAGATAGTAGAGAGATCTGAAGATAGGTCCACAACCGAAGCTATGGAACGGCTGGAAAGGAAATTAGAGACAAAGGCACATATGGAAGGATAGAAACCGAAGGATGGTAGTTTGGAAATGAGGGATTTGTGCCAAACTCTATTGAAGGCATTCAATATGTCTAGCGAAACAGAGAAAGTCTCACCAAAGTCCCGTATGGAGGATGACCAAGAGTTAGTAAGATAAGAAAGAAGATCACCAGTAAAGTAAAGAGACCAAAATTGATCGCTGTATTCTAGACGAGGTCGAATCAGTGATCAGTTTCTTTATCAACACTTTTGAGTTGACTACCGGCCATTGAATAGTTTGCCTTATTGTTGTTGTTGTTGTTGTTGTTATATGTTATAACAATCGCCACCTTTAAGTGGCACCGATTAGCGTGTCGCCCATCGGTAATTTGTGTAGGGTGTTTTCCCCTAGATAGGTTGCCCGCCAAGGCTATCGAGTCCCATCCACCCGGAAACACCCCTTTCAGATACCAGGGGG
>JBAKBP010034232.1:0-10000 GCA_037953745.1 Lithodes maja | reverse complement strand
AATTTCTCTATCACTCATTTCTCTCGTAACTTACATATTTCTATCACTCATTTCTCTCTTCACTTACATATTGATATCACTAGTTTCTCTATCCCTCATTTCTCTCTTCACTTCTCTTTGCTTCATGGAAGCAAACTTCCATAAACTTAGAGCTATGTTTAAAGAAACTGACTGGAGCTTTTTAATTAACAATAACGACATAAATACATCTTGGAAGTTATTCGAAACCACTTACCTAAAAGCAGTGCAAGACTGCATACCATCGAAAATACGGCGTCCAGGCCATAATAATAAGCCCAAATGGTGGAATAAAGATATTTCAAACTGCCTGCTTGCTAAAAAATTTGCTAATGATAGATTAAAATCCTCACAAAATGACGAAGAACGGGTGAAATTTGTAGAGCTACGACGCAAAGCCAAAAAGTTAATTAAGCAAAGTAAAAAGACCTTAGAGTTACATATTGCGAATCAAAGTAAAACAAACCCGAAAGAATTCTATAGTTATATCAGAAAGAAAAAAGTAGTTACTTCAACTGTTGGACCGTTAGTCGATGAAAAAGGAGAATACACCAAAGACGAAGTACAAATGAGTAATGCCCTCAATACCTTCTTTGCATCAGTTTTTACAACCGAAGACCTCAGTGATATCCCTACACCATCGCCGATTCAGATTGATAATTCAGATGTTCTAAGCAATATCACCGTTACAGAGAGAGAAGTATTGAATTGTTTAGATAAACTCAAAGTAAATAAAACGCCAGGACCTGATACAATCTCGCCTAGAGTTCTAAAGGAAGCTAAGAATGAGCTCTCCAAACCACTGACATTACTATTCAATAAATCCTTGCAGTCTGGAACTATGCCTGATCAGTGGAAGCTAGCCAACGTAACACCGATATTCAAAAAAGGCAGCAAATCTCTACCCAGTAACTATCGTCCAATTAGCTTAACCTCAGTTGTATGTAAAATGCTAGAAACGGTCATACGAGACAGACTCGTAAATCACTTAGAGGAAAATAACATACTTAAAGATACTCAACACGGCTTTCGTAAAAAACGTTCCTGTTTAACAAACCTCTTAGACTTCTTCCACGATATCCTCAACCTCTACGATGAGAGTAAAGCTCTAGATATTATATACCTTGATTTTCAAAAGGCCTTTGACAAAGTTCCCCACAAACGTTTACTGCTAAAACTAAAAGCGCATGGAATACAAGACGGTGTGTTGAAATGGATAGAAAATTGGCTCAACAACAGAAAGCAAAGAGTAGTCATAAACGGTAAGGCATCTAAATGGACCAATGTAAGTAGCGGGGTACCCCCGGATCGGTACTAGGACCAATTCTCTTTCTAATTTACATCAACGACATAGATGAGGGTCTCACCTGCACAATCTCAAAATTTGCTGACGATACAAAAATTGCAAATAGCGTACTCTCAAAAGAACAAGTTGACGATATGCAACACAATCTAGATAAATTGTCATGTTGGGCCCAAATTTGGCAAATGAGTTTCAATGCGGATAAATGTAAAGTACTACATGTCGGATACCTAAATGAGAAAGCAAACTATTCGATGAATGGCACTCAGCTTAAGAATGTAAACAGAGAAACTGATCTGGGAGTAACAATATCGAGTAACCTAAAACCGAGTCAACAATGTTCAGAAGTTGTTAAGAAGGCAAACAAAATAATTGGCTTTATAGGCAGGTCATTTGAGCATAAATCCAAAGAAGTTATCCTAACCCTTTACAATTCCTTAGTCCGCCCTCTTCTGGAATACTGCGTTCAATCCTGGTGCCCTTATTACCAAAAAGATATAAACAAGCTAGAACGAGTTCAACGTAGAGTTACCAAAATGATACCTAGCCTAAAGAACAAACCATACGAAGAGCGTCTTAGAGAATTAAATCTATTTCCTTTAACCCAGCGCAGATTAAGAGGCGACTTAATTCAAGTGTTCAAAATCATCAAAGGCATCGACAATATGAACTGTAGTAAGTACTTCACTATCGACCAATCTAATTACACACGGGGAAACGGTTGCAAAATTATTGGTAAATCTTTTAACTCGCACGAATCTAAGAATTTCTTCTTCAATCGAGTTGTCAACTTGTGGAATGGGCTTCCCCGAAACGTTATAGACTGCAGCACCGTTGATTCATTTAAATTCCGCCTAGACAAATATCTCGCATCAAACCCGCGACTGACTGCGTTTGTAAATGAATAACTTTATCCTCCCCTCAGTTACTAACCCATATGTCCCCTACTAACTTCCTAGTCCTGCCACGTTAGTGGCAGGGCAGTAGTTCCCTTTCCAATGTTCCCTTACCCACTCTAAACCACTGTTTGGATACTTGATCCTCAGTGTTTTGGAGGACAAGCAGCCTAGAAGGGTCACTAGATCTGTTGTTGCTTGATTTCCTTTGTACTCCTTTGTACTTACATATTTCTATCACTAGTTTCTCTATCACTCATTTTTCTTGTCACTTACATATTTGTATTACTTATTTCTCTCGCCAATTACATATTTATATCACTCATTTATGTTACATATTTCTATCACTCATTTTTCTCGTCACTTACATATTTCTATCACTCATTTCTCTCGTAACTTACATATTTCTATCACTCATTTCTCTCGTAACTTACATATTTCTATCACTCATTTCTCTTGTAACTTACATATTTCTATCACTCATTTCTCTCGCAACTTACATATTTCTATCACTCATTTATCTCGTAACTTACATATTTCTATCACTAATTTCTCTCGTAACTTACATATTTCTATCACTCATTTCTCTCGTAACTTACATATTTCTATCACTCATTTCTCTCGTAACTTACATATTTCTATCACGCATTGTTCTCGTAACTTACATATTTCTATTACTCATTTCTCTCGCCACTTACATATCACTCATATCTGTTACATATTTCTATCACTCATTTTTCTCGTCACTTACATATTTCTATCACTCAATTATCTCGTAACTTACATATTTATATCACTCATTTCTCTCGTAACTTACATATTTCTATCACTCATTTTTCTCGTAACTTACATATTTCTATCACTCATTTTTCTCGTAAATTACATATTTCTATCACTCATTTCTGTTACATATTTATATCACTAATTTCTCGCGTAACTTACATATTTCTATCACTCATTTTTCTTGTCACTTACATATTGTTATCACTATTTCCGTAGCTATGGTTTCGCCTATAATTATGGTACTCCAAATTATCGTTCCTTAGATTTTTATAATCGGCGTCATTTGTCCGATAATCTTCGGTGATGGTGGGAGAGATGGCGCGTTATTATTCTCATTACTGGAACCTTTACTTTCCATTACGTCATCAATTACGTCATTAGTCTAACCCTTTGAAGCCCTGACGAGTTTTTGCAGTTTATTTTGGCTATCATTAGACGATGTTATGCAGCTTAAGGAGTATCTGTGGGTATTAAAATGGTAAATACTATCTCAATCAACCCTCTGACTTCCATATACTGTTACTAATCTGAATAAAATCGTCTAATAATAGCCAGAAACAGAACAGAACAGTATTGGAGCTTGAAAGGGTTAACTGTGTTGGTGGTGTAATGGTTTAGGTGCTTATGTTCTGGGTGTTGTGTCCCGAGTATGAATCCCGCGAGGACCAAATGCCTTTATTAGTTTATTCAAGTGCATTGGAGTTTGTAATTGATGATTAATGTTAAGCATGGGGTGTTACTTATTGGAAGGATTGTGCTCATGTTTTGTGTAGCCCATCAGGATTATATTGACTTATTGTCTCTGTTAACAACCAGGGTATCTGTCATTTATTTAATCCTATATGGTTCGAGGGAGGTTTTTTGGGATATTCCTATTTCGTCCATGAGATTGGATATTTTAAGAAGTTTCACCCCATTAGTTAGGCGAAATTTGACGCTACACCCAATTTTGTGGGCGATCGATATCGAGCCTGTGAATTAGAAGAAATTGTCGTTTGACCGGGATATTATACCATCGAAAAATGTACAAATTTAGTTAGAATCGGGTCTGGGTAAACATTCTTTGGGGAAAGAAAGTCGGGGTAGGCGTGTTTCTTAAGCCGGTATCACACAAGAACCTTTTTAGTCAAAATTCTATGATAAACATTTGTATGACAACATTTCTGGATTATTTTGCACTGGTATCGGAAACTAGACTGATGATAGATGAATTTACGTAACCGAAATATTTAAAATGTTGACCTCCTAAGCTGCCAGACCAGTGTTGAGGATAACTGTTGAGGGAAAAAGCGCTCGTGTGATACCGGCTTAGGGGACACACTAAAATACATTGGGGAGATTATACTCACCAGTCGAGCAGGGCAGTGCCCAAGGGAGGCCACATAGGCATATGATAAGGAGTTGCTGGGACTCCTGTTGCATTTGCCTGGCTTCCCTCATTGGTTCTATTTGTGCCTCACCTACATAGAAAGTAATCCAGCTAACTCTCACAAACACCTCCTCCTCCTATTCATTTCACTACACTTGAGATGCACACCAGACATCTTTCTAAAAATTCTGAATTACATATAATGTACCTTGATTTTGGCTCTGTCACTCTGTCAACCTGTGGGGGAGACACTTGTTACAGGCAGATTTGCCTTTGTCTTCTCCATACACATAAACAAATAAAAGGCAAAAACAAATAAAATACCATAACACACAAAGAGCGGATGGTGGAGTATATTTGACTGTGCCGCCCAGCGGGGGGTTTTACCGTAAACGAGCTTGATTCCGTGCTCGTTTTCATGCATAAACAAGAGCCAGAGCGTAATACAAGTATGTATCCCTGAAAGGGCGTTAAATGAGTTTTCCAATGACACCAGAACCATCCTTCTACGATCACTGGTTGTCTTGCAACGATCGTGCAACCGAAGGGCAAAATCGGTAAAATACGGTCATTTCCTTACATTATTACGTGTGAAACGAGTGAGGGAGGGTGGAGTAGGGCAGAGTACATCTCAGTAGCTCCACGGCCACCGTGGCGAGCGGTCATGAGGTAACCTCCGCTCCTCCCACCGCTCCGCTCTCTCTCAGAGCACATTACATGCTCAAAATTGCATGAGACTATAGCCGGGCCCCCCCACATAGGCCACATTTATTTCACTCGACTATAGCCGGGCGCCGCCAAAGAAGGGTTAAGGGGGGATGGTTCACTTTTTGGGCGATTTTTGCATGTATTCATTATTTGTCTAGTTTCCTCCCTAGACCTCCATCAAATTATAAAAAAAAAACATCCATTAGCACCCCCTTCTAGATTAATTTGTACATTTTTCGGTAGAAAAATTTCCCGGCCGAAGGCCGGTTCTTCCAACAGTACAGGCTCACTATCGTTCGCCAGGGATTTTTTTTTCACCTAAATAGCACGAAAGGTCTAAATATTGACGAAGAAATGGGGCGAAAGGTCTTAAACTCGACTAACTAATGGGGCAAACATCTTAACATCTGAAAACCATTAGGGCTAAACATGATGGAGACAGTGGTCCAGAAAACCGGCCCATCCCCCATTAATAATAATTACACAACCTATCATGATAATCCACAAGAGGTCGGAGCAGATAGGGTTAAGGGGGTACTACTCGTTTTTTTCTGGACCCCCTTCTCCCTCATGTTTAGCATATTAGTTTTGAGATTTTGAGACGTTCGTTTCGTTAGTTTGGCGATTTTAAGATGTTTCACCTAATTTTTTTTCAATATTAAGACCTTTCTTGCCCTTTAGATGTCGATTTCTTCCTGGCGAGCGAAAGCGAGCCTCTAATTTTAGGAGGTACGGCCGGGACATTTTTCTGCCGAAAAATGTAAAAATTTATTTTGTAAGGGGGCTTAGGAGGTGTTTTTCTAAGCTTGATGGAGGTCTAGCGAGGAAACTATATATATTAATAAATAAATATACAGACCAAAAACCCAAGAACAATCCCCTTAAAGTGATGCCAACATGCGTTCACAGCAAACATTACTGTCATTGTATCAGTAATTCTATCTATCTATCTATATGCTCAGGCCCAATCCCCATTTTGGGGGTAGCCGACTCAAGACAGAGCAAGAACAGGGAAAACACAAAAACAACATAAAACAAAAAATAAACACAGATAAAAAACACAAACTCACACACATCCAGGTCACCCAGGAGAAGACCCAGAGACCAGGGTTACCAAGGTCGCTCCAGCACTCCCCCGGCCCCTGACCACCCGGAGAGGTTCCGATCTCGGCAGGCAGACATGTAGCGGAGCCAAAGCCACAAGCCCTCCCACCACACTTCCAGGCACACCCTTCATATTAATCGTCCCCCAGGGCCAGGCGCCTGATGGACTATTATCTAGTCGAACTTGCGCCCGACCCCTTACTCCAAATGACCACGTGTTCACTCAACTATTCACAAGCATTCTCCATTCACTCCTGTCCACCACCACTTCCCCTGCCTGATCTATAGTCATTCCTCTATCATCCAAAGCCTTTCTTACACAATCTCTCCATCTCAATGGGGGTCTTCCTGCCCTTCTATCTCCCCTTGTACCTGACTCACATATTCTCTTTGTAAGCCTTTCATCTCCCATTCGTTCAACATGACCATACCAGCTCAGCACCCTTCTGTCCACTCTGGCTGACAAATGTTCCTGCTGCCCCACTCTCCTACGTATCTCTTCATTCCTCAATCTGTCTCTACGAGTAACTCCACACATACTCCTCAAGCAGCTCATCTCCATCACATCCAGCCCTCTTTTCTCCTCAGTAATTAATATATATTATTGGAAGATTTATATTGATGTTTTACCTATTCCGTCAGTATTGCATGTGATTATATTTGCCATTTAGGTAAACCTAATTGATCCGACGTGTAGTGAGTTATTATGATATTTTGGTCGATTATTAACCCGTTCAGTACCAGGGCCGTCCTTCTCTTTATATTCTGGCAAATATTAGACGATTTTATTCAGCTTACGAAGGACATTTGCCCATTAAAAGGCTACATACTATCTCCATTAAAAGGCTACATAACTATCTCCATTAATCCTTTTAGCTACCATATATCTTTCCTAACTTTCACAAAAACGTCTAAATAATACTCAAATCAAAACAAAAAGACGTCACTGGGACTGTAAGAGTTAAGTAAAACCCCGTTCTAAACATTAATCATCAATTACAAACCCCAATGTACTTAAATAAACAAATGAAAGCATATGGTCCTACCGGGATTCCAACTCGGGACACACCACACCCATAGAGACAAAATGCACTGCTCCCCCCCCCCCCCCCCCCTCCTCCTGCGGAAGTAACGACACTCAGTCTTAAGGGAGCCCACCTCGTATTGTTCTCTCTTTCTCACTCTCTCTCTGGCTTGTATCCATTCGGCCCCATTCAGCCTACTGTTTTAAGACGTTTACCCCCATCCAGGTGTCAATATTTTCCTAGCGAGCGATAGCAAGCCACTATATATATATTTTTGTTTTGACAGCAAGCTAAATTTGTAAATTTTTCGATAGACATTTTTTTCCGGCGAAGCCGGATTTCTCCATACAATGCTGTCTCGCTATCGCTCGCCAGGAATAAATCGACACCTGAATGGGGATACACGTCCTAAAACAGTTGGCTGAATGGGACCGAATTGATACAAGCCAGAGAAAGAGAGAAAAGGAGAGAAATATATAAACAAAGCAGGTGACCCCCCTTATAATGTTATATACAGGGTGTCCCAGGAGGAAATATATAAACAAAGCAGGT
Organism: Lithodes maja; assembly: GCA_037953745.1. Lineage (NCBI taxonomy): Eukaryota > Metazoa > Arthropoda > Malacostraca > Decapoda > Lithodidae > Lithodes > Lithodes maja. Next base: position 2,242 of record JBAKBP010034232.1, on the reverse strand, counting down.
GACCCCCCTTATAATGTTATATACAGGGTGTCCAGGAGGAAATATATAAACAAAGCAGGTGACCCCCTTATAATGTTATATACAGGGTGTCCCAGGAGGAAATATATAAACAAAGCAGGTGACCCCCCTTATAATGTTATATACAGGGTGTCCAGGAGGAAAGGGCATATCTTTAGGAAATATAAAACAATGTATTCTAAGCCTAAAATGTTTTATAACAAAAAGTCAAAATCTCAATCGTTAAAAAGATATTGAAGGTTTTATATTATAGTGTCCTCCCCGCCTCACTGTAATGGACTCTTCCATGTCAGATAGTTTCCAACTGGTTCAAAGTGAGCTATTATATCTATAATCATTTTGCAACTTACATAATGATAATATCTTTACAATAACATGGTAAAATAATTGCAGTTAGATAGAGGTGTGGATGGGACTCGTTAGCCTTGGTCAGCAACTCATCTAGGGGAGACAACCTTATACAAATCCGGGTGGATGGGACTCGTCAGCCTTGGTTGGCAACCTGTCTAGGGGAGTAAACCTGATACAAATCCGTACTGCTTACCTAAGGGTAAGGCAGGTGAGTGGATGGATTAGCCGAACACCACTGTAGAAAAATAGTGCTAACAATATACACAAGAGGGCCTCGGAGTTGGACGGATCCTAAATTGAGTGGTCAATCCTGTAAGTCCTTCACTAAACTGGCTCGGGTTGTCCTTCTCACAGGGAATAGGTCCGCTTGGGGGCATTCTGTGTATGGCCACCCTCGTAAGGGGAGTAAGGCGTCCGGCAATAGATAGATAGATAGATAGATAGATAGAGGTGTGGTAGGTACTAGATAGCTAGGCCACCCTTATGGGGAAATACTGAAGAACATTTAATTTTCAACAAGCAATATCTATTTACTGGTGGAGAATTGGAATATTTCTTATATAACATTTTAGGCTTAGACTATTTTGTTTTATCATTTCCCAAAGTTATGCCCTTTCCTCCTGGGACACCCTGTATATATACAATATATATATAATTATATATATATATATAAATAGCACAGGTAAAATCCATGCATTCTTAAATTAGTGTCTATAAAGCTAATCCTAACACTATCAGTATATGAAACGATACAATATAGTAAAAGGTGTGTACAAACCTATAGTCTTTCGCTGTACGTAGGCGAAAAATCATGATCTCTATCCTCTGTAACTCAAAAAGGCTTAGAGCAAATTGCTGTAAGTTTCCACATCTATGCCTTGACTGACTCTTCCCAAATGATATAAATATTAGCTCGATTAATCTAGTAGTTTTTGAGTTACAGAGGTTAGAGGTCATGATTTCACACCTACTTACAGCGAATTGACTATAGTTGTGAGTCCTTTAAGGGAGATCTCCACTTAAGGGATTTTTTTCTTGACCCCTTTCTCCTTCATGTTTAGCCCCATTGCTTTTGATATTATAAAACGTTTGTCCCATTAGTTTAGCGATTTTAAGAATGTTCACCCCATATTAAGACCTTTCGTGCCATTCAGGTGTCAATTTTATCCAGGCGAGCGATAGCGAGCCTGTAATTTAAGAGGAACCGGCCTTCGGCCAGGACATTTTTCTACCGAAAAATGTACAAATATATCTTGAAAGGGACTCAAGGGGTGTAATTTTAAGCTTGATGGAGGTCTAGGGAACAAACTAAATACCTCCCCTTAAGGCGTTGTGTAGGATTGACAAAACAGTGTAATGTTAAAAGCGAAGTTGTTTCCTTGAAAATAAATAGGGCGTTTCGGTAAGGGGTTCATTTAAGGGAGCCCACCTCGCTTTTGTTCTATTTCTCTCTCTTTGTCTTGTACCCATTCGGCCCCATTCAGCCTACTGTTTTAAGACGGTTACCCCCATCCAGGTGTCAATATATCCTGGCGAGCAGTAGCGAGCCAGCACATAATTATGCATTTTTGTTTTGACAGCAAGCTAAATTTGTGTCCATTCGGCCCCATTCAGCCTACTGTTTTAAGGGGGTAGTGCTTGGTTTATGGTCTGTGTATTTATTAATTTATTTATTTTTGAGTTTCCTCGCTAGACCTCCATCAAGCTTAAAATAGCACCCCTAGACCCCCTTAGAATAGCACCCCTAGACCCCCTTAGAATAGCACCCCCTAGACCCCCTTAGAATAGCACCCCCTAGACCCCCTTAGAATAGCACCCCCTAGACCCCCTTAGAATAGCACCCCCTAGACCCCCTTAGAATAGCACCCCCTAG
>JBAKBP010034231.1:0-20911 GCA_037953745.1 Lithodes maja | reverse complement strand
GTGTGTCTACATATTATGTCTTAACTAGCCTAGTTTTAGGGGCTTTAAATCCCGTATTATGTGTCTACTATACAAGGCCAGTTCACTTTGTGTAAAATCTCAGAAAATATTTTTCGAAAAAAATATTATTTTGGTCAAGTCAATCTTAGCTAGCCTAGTTTTTAAGGGGATTTAAGCCCCGTTGTGAGTCTACATCTTATGTCTTAGCTAGCCTAGTTTTAGGGGCTTTAAATCCCGTTTTATGTGTCTACTATACAAGGCCAGTTCACTTTGTGTAAAATCTCAGAAAATATTATTTTGGTCAAGTCAATCTTAGCTAGCCTAGTTTATAGGGGGATTTAAGCCCCGTTATGTGTCTACATCTTATGTCTTAGCTAGCCTAGTGTTTAGGGGGATTTAAGCCCTGTTGTGCGTCTACATCTTATGTCTTAGCTAGCCTAGTTTTAGGGACTTTAAATCCCGTTTTATGTGTCTACTATACAAGGCCAGTTCACTTTGTATAAAATCTCAGAAAATATTTTTCGAGAAAATATTATTTTGGTCAAGTCAATCTTAGCCAGCCTAGTTTTTAGGGGGATTTAAGCCCCGTTGTGTGTCTACATCTTATGTCTTAGCTAGCCTAGTTTTAGGGGCTCTAAATCCCGTTTTATGTCTCTACTATACAAGGTCAGTTCACTTTGTGTATAATCTCAGAAAATATTTTTCGAGATAATATTATTTTGGTCAAGTCAATCTTAGCTAGCCTAGTTATTAGGGGGATTTAAGCCCCGCTGTGTGTCTACATCTTATGTCTTAGCTAGCCTAGTTTTAGGGGCTTTAAATCCCGTTTTATGTGTCTACTATACAAGGCCAGTTCACTTTGTGTAAAAACCCAGAAAATATTTTTCGAGAAAATATTATTTTGGTCAAGTCAATCTTAGCTAGCCTAGTTTTTAGGGTGATTTAAGCCCCGTTCTGTGGTCTCCATCTTATGTCTTAGCTAGCCTAGTTTTAGGGGCTTTAAATCCCGTTGTATGTGTCTACTATACAAGGCCAGTTCACTTTGTGTAAAATCTCAGAAAATATTATTTTGGTCAAGTCAATCTTAGCTAGCCTAGTTTTTAGGGGGATTTAAGCCCCGTTGTGTGGTCTACATCTTATGTCTTAGCTAGCCTAGTTTTAGGGGCTCTAAATCCCCGTCTTGTGTGTCTACTATACAAGGCCAGTTCACTTTGTGTAAAATCTCAGAAAATACCCCGTTATGTGTCTACATCTTATGTCTTAGCTAGCCTAGTTTTAGGGGCTCTAAATCCCCATTTTGTGTGTCTACTATACAAGGCCAGTTCACTTTGCGTAAAATCTCAGAAAATACCCCGTTGTGTGTCTACATCTTATGTCTTAGCTAGCCTAGTTTTTAGGGGGATTTAAGCCCCTTTGTGTGTCTACATCTTATGTCTTAGCTAGCCTAGTTTTAGGGGCTCTAAATCCCGTTTTATGTGTCTACTATAAAAGGCCAGTTAACTTTGTGTAAAATCTCAGAAAATGTTTTTCGAGAAAATATTATTTTGGTCAAGTCAATCTTAGCTAGCCTCGTTTTTAGGGGGATATAAGCCCCGTTGTGTGTCTACATCTTATGTCTTAGCTAGCCTAGTTTTAGTGGCTCTAAATCCCGTTTTATGTGTCTACTATTCAAGGCCAGTTCACTTTGTGTAAAAATCTCAGAAAATATTTTTCGAGAAAAATATTATTTTGGTCAAGTCAATCTTAGCTAGCCTAGTTTTTAGGGGGATTTAAGCCCCGTTGGGTGTCTACATCTTATGTCTTAACTAGCCTAGTTTTAGGGGCTTTAAATCCCGTTTTATGTGTCTACTATACAAGGCCAGTTCACTTTGTGTAAAATCTCGGAAAATATTTATCGAAAAAAATATTATTTTGGTCAAGTCAATCTTAGCTAGCCTAGTTTTTAGGGGGATTTAAGCCCCGTTGTGTGTCTACATCTTATGTCTTAGCTAGCCTAGTTTTAGGGCTTTAAATCCCGTTTTATGTGTCTACTATACAAGGCCAGTTCACTTTGTGTAAAATCTCAGAAAATATTTTTAGAGAAAATATTATTTTGGTCAAGTCAATCTTAGCTAGCCTAGTTTATAGGGGGATTTAAGCCCCGTTGTGTGTCTACATCTTATGTCTTAGCTAGCCTAGATTTTAGGGGGATTTAAGCCCCGCTGTGTGTCTACATCTTATGTCTTAGCTAGCCTAGTTTTAGGGGCTTTAAATCCTGTTTTATGTGTCTACTATACAAGGCCAGTTCACTTTGTGTAAAATCTCAGAAAATATTTTTCGAGAAAATATTATTTTGGTCAAGTTAATCTTAGGTAGCCTACTTTTTAGGGGGATTTAAGCCCCGTTGTGTGTCTACATCTTATGTCTTAGTTAGCCTAGTTTAGGGGCTTTAAATCCCGTTTTATGTGTCTACTATACAAGGCCAGTTCACTTTGTGTAAAATCTCAGGAAATATTTTTCGAGAAAATATTATTTTGGTCAAATCAATCTTAGCTAGCATAGTTTTTAGGGGGATTTAAGCCCCGTTGTGTGTCTACATCTTATGTCTTAGCTAGCCTAGTTTTAGGGGCTCTAAATCCCGTTTATGGCTCTACTTTACAAGGCCAGTTCACTTTGTGTAAAATCTCAGAAAATATTTTTTGAGAAAATATTATTTTGTTCAAGTCAAACTTAGCTAGCCTAGTTTTTTAGGGGGATTTAAGCCTCGTTGTGTGTCTACATTATTTTGGTCAAGTCAATCTTAGCTAGCCTAGTTTTTAGGGGGATTTAAGCCCCGTTGTGTGTCTACATATTATGTCTTAACTAGCCTAGTTTTAGGGGCTTTAAATCCCGTTTTATGTGTCTACTATACAAGGCCAGATCACTTTGTGTAAAATCTCAGAAAATATTTTTCCAAAAAAATATTATTTTGGTCAAGTCAATCTTAGCTAGCCTAGTTTTTAAGGGGATTTAAGCCCCGTTGTGAGTCTACATCTTATGTCTTAGCTAGCCTAGTTTTAGGGGCTTTAAATCCCGTTTTATGTGTCTAATATACAAGGCCAGTTCACTTTGTGTAAAATCTCAGAAAATATTATTTTGGTCAAGTCAATCTTAGCTAGCCTAGTTTATAGGGGGATTTAAGCCCCGTTATGTGTCTACATCTTATGTCTTAGCTAGCCTAGTTTTTAGGGGGATTTAAGCCCCGTTGTGCGTCTACATCTTATGTTTTAGCTAGCCTAGTTTTAGGGGCTTTAAATCCCGTTTTATGTGTCTACTATACAAGGCCAGTTCACTTTGTATAAAATCTCAGAAAATATTTTTCGAGAAAATATTATTTTGGTCAAGTCAATCTTAGCCAGCCTAGTTTTTAGGGGGATTTAAGCCCCATTGTGTGTCTACATCTTATGTCTTAGCTAGCCTAGTTTTAGGGGCTCTAAATCCCGTTTTATGTCTCTACTATACAAGGTCAGTTCACTTTGTGTATAATCTCAGAACATATTTTTTGAGATAATATTATTTTGGTCAAGTCAATCTTAGCTAGCCTAGTTATTAGGGGGATTTAAGCCCCGCTGTGTGTCTACATCTTATGTCTTAGCTAGCCTAGTTTTAGGGGCTTTAAATCCCGTTTTATGTGTCTACTATACAAGGCCAGTTCACTTTGTGTAAAAACCCAGAAAATATTTTTCGAGAAAATATTATTTTGGTCAAGTCAATCTTAGCTAGCCTAGTTTTTAGGGGGATTTAAGCCCCGTTCTGTGGTCTCCATCTTATGTCTTAGCTAGCCTAGTTTTAGGGGCTTTAAATCCCGTTGTATGTGTCTACTATACAAGGCCAGTTCACTTTGTGTAAAATCTCAGAAAATATTATTTTGGTCAAGTCAATCTTAGCTAGCCTAGTTTTTAGGGGGATTTAAGCCCCGTTGTGTGGTCTACATCTTATGTCTTAGCTAGCCTAGTTTTAGGGGCTCTAAATCCCCGTTTTGTGTGTCTACTATACAAGGCCAGTTCACTTTGTGTAAAATCTCAGAAAATACCCCGTTATGTGTCTACATCTTATGTCTTAGCTAGCCAGTTTAGAGGCTCTAAATCCCCGTTTTATGTCTCCACCATACAAGACCAATTCACTTTAGTGTCCAATCTCAGAAAATAGTTTTTGAGAAAATATTATTTTGTCAATTCAATGTTAATTATCTTAGTTTTTAGGGTGATTTTAGCTGTATTATATGTCTACCTCTCATGTATTAAGATAGCCCAGTTATAGAGGCTCTAAATCCCGTTTTATGTCTCCACCATACAAGACCAATTCACTTTAGTGTCCAATCTCAGAAAATAGTTTTTGAGAAAATATTATTTTGTCAATTCAATGTTAATTATCTTAGTTTTTAGGGTGATTTTAGCTGTATTATATGTCTACCTCTCATGTATTAAGATAGCCCAGTTATAGAGGCTCTAAATCCCGTTTTATGTCTCCACCATACAAGACCAATTCACTTTAGTGTCCAATCTCAGAAAATAGTTTTTGAGAAATTATTATTTTGTCAATTCAATGTTAATTATCTTAGTTTTTAGGGTGATTTTAGCTGTATTATATGTCTACCTCTCATGTATTAAGATAGCCCAGTTATAGAGGCTCTAAATCCCGTTTTATGTCTCCACCATACAAGACCAATTCACTTTAGTGTCCAATCTCAGAAAATAGTTTTTGAGAAATTATTATTTTGTCAATTCAATGTTAATTATCTTAGTTTTTAGGGTGATTTTAGCTGTATTATATGTCTACCTCTCATGTATTAAGATAGCCCAGTTATAGAGGCTCTAAATCCCGTTCTATGTCTCCACCATACAAGACCAATTCACTTTAGTGTCCAATCTCAGAAAATAGTTTTTGAGAAATTATTATTTTGTCAATTCAATGTTAATTATCTTAGTTTTTAGGGTGATTTTAGCTGTATTATATGTCTACCTCTCATGTAGATAGCCCAGTTATAGAGGCTCTAAATCCCGTTTTATGTCTCCACCATACAAGACCAATTCACTTTAGTGTCCAATCTCAGAAAATAGTTTTTGAGAAAATATTATTTTGTCAATTCAATGTTAATTAGACTAGTTTTTAGGGTGATTTTAGCTCTATTATATGTCTACCTCTCATGTAGATAGCCCAGTTATAGAGGCTCTAAATCCCGTTTTATGTCTCCACCATACAAGACCAATTCACTTTAGTGTCCAATCTCAGAAAATAGTTTTTGAGAAAATATGATTTTGTCAATTCAATGTTAATTAGACTAGTTTTTAGGGTGATTTTAGCTCTATTATATGTCTACCTCTCATGTAGATAGCCCAGTTATAGAGGCTCTAAATCCCGTTTTATGTCTCCACCATACAAGACCAATTCACTTTAGTGTCCAATCTCAGAAAATAGTTTTTGAGAAAATATTATTTTGTCAATTCAATGTTAATTAGACTAGTTTTTAGGGTGATTTTAGCTCTATTATATGTCTACCTCTCATGTAGATAGCCCAGTTATAGAGGCTCTAAATCCCGTTTTATGTCTCCACCATACAAGACCAATTCACTTTAGTGTCCAATCTCAGAAAATAGTTTTTGAGAAAATATTATTTTGTCAATTCAATGTTAATTAGACTAGTTTTTAGGGTGATTTTAGCTCTATTATATGTCTACCCTCATGTAGATAGCCCAGTTATAGAGGCTCTAAATCCCGTTTTATGTCTCCACCATACAAGACCAATTCACTTTAGTGTCCAATCTCAGAAAATAGTTTTTGAGAAAATATTATTTTGTCAATTCAATGTTAATTAGACTAGTTTTTAGGGTGATTTTAGCTCTATTATATGTCTACCTCTCATGTAGATAGCCCAGTTATAGAGGCTCTAAATCCCGTTTTATGTCTCCACCATACAAGACCAATTCACTTTAGTGTCCAATCTCAGAAAATAGTTTTTGAGAAAATATTATTTTGTCAATTCAATGTTAATTAGACTAGTTTTTAGGGTGATTTTAGCTCTATTATATGTCTACCTCTCATGTAGATAGCCCAGTTATAGAGGCTCTAAATCCCGTTTTATGTCTCCACCATACAAGACCAATTCACTTTAGTGTCCAATCTCAGAAAATAGTTTTTGAGAAATATTATTTTGTCAATTCAATGTTAATTAGACTAGTTTTTAGGGTGATTTTAGCTGTATTATATGTCTACCTCTCGTGTAGATAGCCCAGTTATAGAGGCTCTAAATCCCGTTTTATGTCTCCACCATACAAGACCAATTCACTTTAGTGTCCAATCTCAGAAAATAGTTTTTGAGAAAATATTATTTTGTCAATTCAATGTTAATTAGACTAGTTTTTAGGGTGATTTTAGCTGTATTATATGTCTACCTCTCGTGTAGATATCCCAGTTATAGAGGCTCTAAATCCCGTTTTATGTCTCCACCATACAAGACCAATTCACTTTAGTGTCCAATCTCAGAAAATAGTTTTTGAGAAAATATTATTTTGTCAATTCAATGTTAATTATCTTAGTTTTTAGGGTGATTTTAGCTGTATTATATGTCTACCTCTCGTGTAGATAGCCCAGTTATAGAGGCTCTAAATCCCGTTTTATGTCTCCACCATACAAGACCAATTCACTTTAGTGTCCAATCTCAGAAAATAGTTTTTGAGAAAATATTATTTTGTCAATTCAATGTTAATTATCTTAGTTTTTAGGGTGATTTTAGCTGTATTATATGTCTACCTCTCGTGTAGATAGCCCAGTTATAGAGGCTCTAAATCCCGTTTTATGTCTCCACCATACAAGACCAATTCACTTTAGTGTCCAATCTCAGAAAATAGTTTTTGAGAAAATATTATTTTGTCAATTCAATGTTAATTATCTTAGTTTTTTCGGGTGATTTTAGCTGTATTATATGTCTACCTCTCGTGTAGATAGCCCAGTTATAGAGGCTCTAAATCCCGTTTTATGTCTCCACCATACAAGACCAATTCACTTTAGTGTCCAATCTCAGAAAATAGTTTTTGAGAAAATATTATTTTGTCAATTCAATGTTAATTATCTTAGTTTTTAGGGTGATTTTAGCTGTATTATATGTCTACCTCTCATGTATTAAGATAGCCCAGTTATAGAGGCTCTAAATCCCGTTTTGTGTCTCCACCATACAAGACCAATTCACTTTAGTGTCCAATCTCAGAAAATAGTTTTTGAGAAATTATTATTTTGTCAATTCAATGTTAATTATCTTAGTTTTTAGGGTGATTTTAGCTGTATTATATGTCTACCTCTCGTGTATTAAGATAGCCCAGTTATAGAGGCTCTACATCCCGTTTTGTGTCTCCACCATACAAGACCAATTCACTTTAGTGTCCAATCTCAGAAAATAGTTTTTGAGAAATTATTATTTTGTCAATTCAATGTTAATTATCTTAGTTTTTAGGGTGATTTTAGCTGTATTATATGTCTACCTCTCGTGTATTAAGATAGCCCAGTTATAGAGGCTCTACATCCCGTTTTGTGTCTCCACCATACAAGACCAATTCACTTTAGTGTCCAATCTCAGAAAATAGTTTTTGAGAAATTATTATTTTGTCAATTCAATGTTAATTATCTTAGTTTTTAGGGTGATTTTAGCTGTATTATATGTCTACCTCTTGTGTATTAAGATAGCCCAGTTATAGAGGCTCTACATCCCGTTTTGTGTCTCCACCATACAAGACCAATTCACTTTAGTGTCCAATCTCAGAAAATAGTTTTTGAGAAATTATTATTTTGTCAATTCAATGTTAATTATCTTAGTTTTTAGGGTGATTTTAGCTGTATTATATGTCTACCTCTCGTGTATTAAGATAGCCCAGTTATAGAGGCTCTAAATCCGTTTTATGTATCCACCATACAAGACCAATTCACTTTAGTGTCCAATCTCAGAAAATAGTTTTTGAGAAATTATTATTTTGTCAATTCAATGTTAATTATCTTAGTTTTTAGGGTGATTTTAGCTGTATTATATGTCTACCTCTCGTGTAGATAGCCCAGTTATAGAGGCTCTAAATCCGTTTTGTGTCTCCACCATACAAGACCAATTCACTTTAGTGTCCAATCTCAGAAAATAGTTTTTGAGAAATTATTATTTTGTCAATTCAATGTTAATTATCTTAGTTTTTAGGGTGATTTTAGCTGTATTATATGTCTACCCTCTCGTGTATTAAGATAGCCCAGTTATAGAGGCTCTAAATCCCGTTTTATGTATCCACCATACAAGACCAATTCACTTTAGTGTCCAATCTCAGAAAATAGTTTTTGAGAAATTATTATTTTGTCAATTCAATGTTAATTATCTTAGTTTTTAGGGTGATTTTAGCTGTATTATATGTCTACCTCTCGTGTAGATAGCCCAGTTATAGAGGCTCTAAATCCCGTTGTATGTATCCACCATACAAGACCAATTCACTTTAGTGTCCAATCTCAGAAAATAGTTTTTGAGAAAATATTATTTTGTCAATTCAATGTTAATTATCTTAGTTTTTAGGGTGATTTTAGCTGTATTATATGTCTACCTCTCGTGTAGATAGCCCAGTTATAGAGGCTCTAAATCCCGTTTTGTGTCTCCACCATACAAGACCAATTCACTTTAGTGTCCAATCTCAGAAAATAGTTTTTGAGAAATTATTATTTTGTCAATTCAATGTTAATTATCTTAGTTTTTAGGGTGATTTTAGCTGTATTATATGTCTACCTCTCATGTATTAAGATAGCCCAGTTATAGAGGCTCTAAATCCCGTTTTATGTCTCCACCATACAAGACCAATTCACTTTAGTGTCCAATCTCAGAAAATAGTTTTTGAGAAAATATTATTTTGTCAATTCAATGTTAATTATCTTAGTTTTTAGGGTGATTTTAGCTGTATTATATGTCTACCTCTCGTGTATTAAGATAGCCCAGTTATAGAGGCTCTAAATCCCGTTTTTATGTCTCCACCATACAAGACCAATTCACTTTAGTGTCCAATCTCAGAAAATAGTTTTTGAGAAATTATTATTTTGTCAATTCAATGTTAATTATCTTAGTTTTTAGGGTGATTTTAGCTGTATTATATGTCTACCTCTCGTGTATTAAGATAGCCCAGTTATAGAGGCTCTAAATCCCGTTTTTATGTCTCCACCATACAAGACCAATTCACTTTAGTGTCCAATCTCAGAAAATAGTTTTTGAGAAATTATTATTTTGTCAATTCAATGTAAATTATCTTAGTTTTTAGGGTGATTTTAGCTGTATTATATGTCTACCTCTCGTGTAGATAGCCCAGTTATAGAGGCTCTAAATCCCGTTTTATGTCTCCACCATACAAGACCAATTCACTTTAGTGTCCAATCTCAGAAAATAGTTTTTGAGAAATTATTATTTTGTCAATTCAATGTTAATGATCTTAGTTTTTAGGGTGATTTTAGCTGTATTATATGTCTACCTCTCATGTATTAAGATAACCCAGTTATAGAGGCTCTACATCCCGTTTTGTGTCTCCATCATACAAGACCAATTCACTTTAGTGTCCAATCTCAGAAAATAGTTTTTGAGAAATTATTATTTTGTCAATTCAATGTTAATTAGACTAGTTTTTAGGGTGATTTTAGCTCTATTATATGTCTACCTCTCGTGTAGATAGCCCAGTTATAGAGGCTCTAAATCCCGTTTTGTGTCTCCACCATACAAGACCAATTCACTTTAGTGTCCAATCTCAGAAAATAGTTTTTGAGAAAATATTATTTTGTCAATTCAATGTTAATTAGACTAGTTTTTAGGGTGATTTTAGCTGTATTATATGTCTACCTATCGTGTAGATAGCCCAGTTATAGAGGCTCTAAATCCCGTTTTATGTCTCCACCATACAAGACCAATTCACTTTAGTGTCCAATCTCAGAAAATAGTTTTTGAGAAAATATTATTTTGTCAATTCAATGTTAATTATCTTAGTTTTTAGGGTGATTTTAGCTGTATTATATGTCTACCTATCGTGTAGATAGCCCAGTTATAGAGGCTCTACATCCCGTTTTATGTCTCCACCATACAAGACCAATTCACTTTAGTGTCCAATCTCAGAAAATAGTTTTTGAGAAATTATTATTTTGTCAATTCAATGTTAATTATCTTAGTTTTTAGGGTGATTTTAGCTCTATTATATGTCTACCTCTCGTGTATTAAGATAGCCCAGTTATAGAGGCTCTACATCCCGTTTTGTGTCTCCACCATACAAGACCAATTCACTTTAGTGTCCAATCTCAGAAAATAGTTTTTGAGAAAATATTATTTTGTCAATTCAATGTTAATTATCTTAGTTTTTAGGGTGATTTTAGCTCTATTATATGTCTACCTCTCGTGTATTAAGATAGCCCAGTTATAGAGGCTCTAAATCCCGTTTTGTGTCTCCACCATACAAGACCAATTCACTTTAGTGTCCAATCTCAGAAAATAGTTTTTGAGAAAATATTATTTTGTCAATTCAATGTTAATTATCTTAGTTTTTAGGGTGATTTTAGCTCTATTATATGTCTACCTCTCGTGTATTAAGATAGCCCAGTTATAGAGGCTCTAAATCCCGTTTTATGTCTCCACCATACAAGACCAATTCACTTTAGTGTCCAATCTCAGAAAATAGTTTTTGAGAAAATATTATTTTGTCAATTCAATGTTAATTAGACTAGTTTTTAGGGTGATTTTAGCTCTATTATATGTCTACCTCTCGTGTATTAAGATAGCCCAGTTATAGAGGCTCTAAATCCCGTTTTGTGTCTCCACCATACAAGACCAATTCACTTTAGTGTCCAATCTCAGAAAATAGTTTTTGAGAAAATATTATTTTGTCAATTCAATGTTAATTAGACTAGTTTTTAGGGTGATTTTAGCTCTATTATATGTCTACCTCTCGTGTATTAAGATAGCCCAGTTATAGAGGCTCTAAATCCCGTTTTGTGTCTCCACCATACAAGACCAATTCACTTTAGTGTCCAATCTCAGAAAATAGTTTTTGAGAAAATATTATTTTGTCAATTCAATGTTAATTAGACTAGTTTTTAGGGTGATTTTAGCTCTATTATATGTCTACCTCTCATGTATTAAGATAGCCCAGTTATAGAGGCTCTAAATCCCGTTTTGAGTCTCCACCATACAAGACCAAATCACTTTAGTGTCCAATCTCAGAAAATAGTTTTTGAGAAATTATTATTTTGTAAATTCAATGTTAATTAGACTAGTTTTTAGGGTGATTTTAGCTGTATTATATGTCTACCTCTCATGTATTAAGATAGCCCAGTTATAGAGGCTCTAAATCCCGTTTTGTGTCTCCACCATACAAGACCAAATCACTTTAGTGTCCAATCTCAGAAAATAGTTTTTGAGAAATTATTATTTTGTCAATTCAATGTTAATTATCTTAGTTTTTAGGGTGATTTTAGCTCTATTATATGTCTACCTCTCATGTATTAAGATAGCCCAGTTATAGAGGCTCTAAATCCCGTTTTGAGTCTCCACCATACAAGACCAAATCACTTTAGTGTCCAATCTCAGAAAATAGTTTTTGAGAAATTATTATTTTGTCAATTCAATGTTAATTAGACTAGTTTTTAGGGTGATTTTAGCTGTATTATATGTCTACCTCTCATGTATTAAGATAGCCCAGTTATAGAGGCTCTAAATCCCGTTTTGTGTCTCCACCATACAAGACCAAATCACTTTAGTGTCCAATCTCAGAAAATAGTTTTTGAGAAATTATTATTTTGTCAATTCAATGTTAATTATCTTAGTTTTTAGGGTGATTTTAGCTCTATTATATGTCTACCTCTCGTGTAGATAGCCCAGTTATAGAGGCTCTAAATCCCGTTTTATGTCTCCACCATACAAGACCAATTCACTTTAGTGTCCAATCTCAGAAAATAGTTTTTGAGAAAATATTATTTTGTCAATTCAATGTTAATTAGACTAGTTTTTAGGGTGATTTTAGCTGTATTATATGTCTACCTCTCATGTATTAAGATAGCCCAGTTATAGAGGCTCTAAATCCCGTTTTGTGTCTCCACCATACAAGACCAAATCACTTTAGTGTCCAATCTCAGAAAATAGTTTTTGAGAAAATATTATTTTGTCAATTCAATGTTAATTAGACTAGTTTTTAGGGTGATTTTAGCTGTATTATATGTCTACCTCTCATGTATTAAGATAGCCCAGTTATAGAGGCTCTAAATCCCGTTTTATGTCTCCACCATACAAGACCAAATCACTTTAGTGTCCAATCTCAGAAAATAGTTTTTGAGAAAATATTATTTTGTCAATTCAATGTTAATTAGACTAGTTTTTAGGGTGATTTTAGCTGTATTATATGTCTACCTCTCATGTATTAAGATAGCCCAGTTATAGAGGCTCTAAATCCCGTTTTATGTCTCCACCATACAAGACCAATTCACTTTAGTGTCCAATCTCAGAAAATAGTTTTTGAGAAAATATTATTTTGTCAATTCAATGTTAATTATCTTAGTTTTTAGGGTGATTTTAGCTGTATTATATGTCTACCTCTCATGTATTAAGATAGCCCAGTTATAGAGGCTCTAAATCCCGTTTTATGTCTCCACCATACAAGACCAATTCACTTTAGTGTCCAATCTCAGAAAATAGTTTTTGAGAAAATATTATTTTGTCAATTCAATGTTAATTATCTTAGTTTTTAGGGTGATTTTAGCTGTATTATATGTCTACCTCTCATGTATTAAGATAGCCCAGTTATAGAGGCTCTAAATCCCGTTTTATGTCTCCACCATACAAGACCAATTCACTTTAGTGTCCAATCTCAGAAAATAGTTTTTGAGAAAATATTATTTTGTCAATTCAATGTTAATTAGACTAGTTTTTAGGGTGATTTTAGCTCTATTATATGTCTACCTCTCGTGTAGATAGCCCAGTTATAGAGGCTCTAAATCCCGTTTTATGTCTCCACCATACAAGACCAATTCACTTTAGTGTCCAATCTCAGAAAATAGTTTTTGAGAAAATATTATTTTGTCAACTCAATGTTAATTAGACTTGTTTTTAGGGTGATTTTAGCTCTATTATATGTCTACCTCTCGTGTAGATAGCCCAGTTATAGAGGCTCTAAATCCCGTTTTATGTCTCCACCATACAAGACCAATTCACTTTAGTGTCCAATCTCAGAAAATAGTTTTTGAGAAAATATTATTTTGTCAATTCAATGTTAATTATCTTAGTTTTTAGGGTGATTTTAGCTCTATTATATGTCTACCTCTCGTGTAGATAGCCCAGTTATAGAGGCTCTAAATCCCGTTTTATGTCTCCACCATACAAGACCAATTCACTTTAGTGTCCAATCTCAGAAAATAGTTTTTGAGAAAATATTATTTTGTCAATTCAATGTTAATTATCTTAGTTTTTAGGGTGATTTTAGCTGTATTATATGTCTACCTCTCATGTATTAAGATAGCCCAGTTATAGAGGCTCTAAATCCCGTTTTATGTCTCCACCATACAAGACCAATTCACTTTAGTGTCCAATCTCAGAAAATAGTTTTTGAGAAAATATTATTTTGTCAATTCAATGTTAATTATCTTAGTTTTTAGGGTGATTTTAGCTGTATTATATGTCTACCTCTCATGTATTAAGATAGCCCAGTTATAGAGGCTCTAAATCCCGTTTTATGTCTCCACCATACAAGACCAATTCACTTTAGTGTCCAATCTCAGAAAATAGTTTTTGAGAAAATATTATTTTGTCAATTCAATGTTAATTATCTTAGTTTTTAGGGTGATTTTAGCTGTATTATATGTCTACCTCTCATGTATTAAGATAGCCCAGTTATAGAGGCTCTAAATCCCGTTTTATGTCTCCACCATACAAGACCAATTCACTTTAGTGTCCAATCTCAGAAAATAGTTTTTGAGAAATTATTATTTTGTCAATTCAATGTTAATTATCTTAGTTTTTAGGGTGATTTTAGCTGTATTATATGTCTACCTCTCATGTATTAAGATAGCCCAGTTATAGAGGCTCTAAATCCCGTTTTATGTCTCCACCATACAAGACCAATTCACTTTAGTGTCCAATCTCAGAAAATAGTTTTTGAGAAATTATTATTTTGTCAATTCAATGTTAATTATCTTAGTTTTTAGGGTGATTTTAGCTGTATTATATGTCTACCTCTCATGTATTAAGATAGCCCAGTTATAGAGGCTCTAAATCCCGTTTTATGTCTCCACCATACAAGACCAATTCACTTTAGTGTCCAATCTCAGAAAATAGTTTTTGAGAAATTATTATTTTGTCAATTCAATGTTAATTATCTTAGTTTTTAGGGTGATTTTAGCTGTATTATATGTCTACCTCTCATGTAGATAGCCCAGTTATAGAGGCTCTAAATCCCGTTTTATGTCTCCACCATACAAGACCAATTCACTTTAGTGTCCAATCTCAGAAAATAGTTTTTGAGAAAATATTATTTTGTCAATTCAATGTTAATTAGACTAGTTTTTAGGGTGATTTTAGCTCTATTATATGTCTACCTCTCATGTAGATAGCCCAGTTATAGAGGCTCTAAATCCCGTTTTATGTCTCCACCATACAAGACCAATTCACTTTAGTGTCCAATCTCAGAAAATAGTTTTTGAGAAAATATTATTTTGTCAATTCAATGTTAATTAGACTAGTTTTTAGGGTGATTTTAGCTCTATTATATGTCTACCTCTCATGTAGATAGCCCAGTTATAGAGGCTCTAAATCCCGTTTTATGTCTCCACCATACAAGACCAATTCACTTTAGTGTCCAATCTCAGAAAATAGTTTTTGAGAAAATATTATTTTGTCAATTCAATGTTAATTAGACTAGTTTTTAGGGTGATTTTAGCTCTATTATATGTCTACCTCTCATGTAGATAGACCAGTTATAGAGGCTCTAAATCCCGTTTTATGTCTCCACCATACAAGACCAATTCACTTTAGTGTCCAATCTCAGAAAATAGTTTTTGAGAAAATATTATTTTGTCAATTCAATGTTAATTAGACTAGTTTTTAGGGTGATTTTAGCTCTATTATATGTCTACCTCTCATGTAGATAGCCCAGTTATAGAGGCTCTAAATCCCGTTTTATGTCTCCACCATACAAGACCAATTCACTTTAGTGTCCAATCTCAGAAAATAGTTTTTGAGAAAATATTATTTTGTCAATTCAATGTTAATTAGACTAGTTTTTAGGGTGATTTTAGCTCTATTATATGTCTACCTCTCATGTAGATAGCCCAGTTATAGAGGCTCTAAATCCCGTTTTATGTCTCCACCATACAAGACCAATTCACTTTAGTGTCCAATCTCAGAAAATAGTTTTTGAGAAAATATTATTTTGTCAATTCAATGTTAATTAGACTAGTTTTTAGGGTGATTTTAGCTCTATTATATGTCTACCTCTCATGTAGATAGCCCAGTTATAGAGGCTCTAAATCCCGTTTTATGTCTCCACCATACAAGACCAATTCACTTTAGTGTCCAATCTCAGAAAATAGTTTTTGAGAAAATATTATTTTGTCAATTCAATGTTAATTAGACTAGTTTTTAGGGTGATTTTAGCTGTATTATATGTCTACCTCTCGTGTAGATAGCCCAGTTATAGAGGCTCTAAATCCCGTTTTATGTCTCCACCATACAAGACCAATTGACTTTAGTGTCCAATCTCAGAAAATAGTTTTTGAGAAAATATTATTTTGTCAATTCAATGTTAATTAGACTAGTTTTTAGGGTGATTTTAGCTGTATTATATGTCTACCTCTCGTGTAGATATCCCAGTTATAGAGGCTCTAAATCCCGTTTTATGTCTCCACCATACAAGACCAATTCACTTTAGTGTCCAATCTCAGAAAATAGTTTTTGAGAAAATATTATTTTGTCAATTCAATGTTAATTATCTTAGTTTTTAGGGTGATTTTAGCTGTATTATATGTCTACCTCTTGTGTAGATAGCCCAGTTATAGAGGCTCTAAATCCCGTTTTATGTCTCCACCATACAAGACCAATTCACTTTAGTGTCCAATCTCAGAAAATAGTTTTTGAGAAAATATTATTTTGTCAATTCAATGTTAATTATCTTAGTTTTTAGGGTGATTTTAGCTGTATTATATGTCTACCTCTCGTGTAGATAGCCCAGTTATAGAGGCTCTAAATCCCGTTTTATGTCTCCACCATACAAGACCAATTCACTTTAGTGTCCAATCTCAGAAAATAGTTTTTGAGAAAATATTATTTTGTCAATTCAATGTTAATTATCTTAGTTTTTAGGGTGATTTTAGCTGTATTATATGTCTACCTCTCGTGTAGATAGCCCAGTTATAGAGGCTCTAAATCCCGTTTTATGTCTCCACCATACAAGACCAATTCACTTTAGTGTCCAATCTCAGAAAATAGTTTTTGAGAAAATATTATTTTGTCAATTCAATGTTAATTATCTTAGTTTTTAGGGTGATTTTAGCTGTATTATATGTCTACCTCTCATGTATTAAGATAGCCCAGTTATAGAGGCTCTAAATCCCGTTTTGTGTCTCCACCATACAAGACCAATTCACTTTAGTGTCCAATCTCAGAAAATAGTTTTTGAGAAATTATTATTTTGTCAATTCAATGTTAATTATCTTAGTTTTTAGGGTGATTTTAGCTGTATTATATGTCTACCTCTCGTGTATTAAGATAGCCCAGTTATAGAGGCTCTACATCCCGTTTTGTGTCTCCACCATACAAGACCAATTCACTTTAGTGTCCAATCTCAGAAAATAGTTTTTGAGAAATTATTATTTTGTCAATTCAATGTTAATTATCTTAGTTTTTAGGGTGATTTTAGCTGTATTATATGTCTACCTCTCGTGTATTAAGATAGCCCAGTTATAGAGGCTCTACATCCCGTTTTGTGTCTCCACCATACAAGACCAATTCACTTTAGTGTCCAATCTCAGAAAATAGTTTTTGAGAAATTATTATTTTGTCAATTCAATGTTAATTATCTTAGTTTTTAGGGTGATTTTAGCTGTATTATATGTCTACCTCTCGTGTATTAAGATAGCCCAGTTATAGAGGCTCTACATCCCGTTTTGTGTCTCCACCATACAAGACCAATTCACTTTAGTGTCCAATCTCAGAAAATAGTTTTTGAGAAATTATTATTTTGTCAATTCAATGTTAATTATCTTAGTTTTTAGGGTGATTTTAGCTGTATTATATGTCTACCTCTCGTGTATTAAGATAGCCCAGTTATAGAGGCTCTAAATCCCGTTTTATGTATCCACCATACAAGACCAATTCACTTTAGTGTCCAATCTCAGAAAATAGTTTTTGAGAAATTATTATTTTGTCAATTCAATGTTAATTATCTTAGTTTTTAGGGTGATTTTAGCTGTATTATATGTCTACCTCTCGTGTAGATAGCCCAGTTATAGAGGCTCTAAATCCCGTTTTGTGTCTCCACCATACAAGACCAATTCACTTTAGTGTCCAATCTCAGAAAATAGTTTTTGAGAAATTATTATTTTGTCAATTCAATGTTAATTATCTTAGTTTTTAGGGTGATTTTAGCTGTATTATATGTCTACCTCTCGGGTATTAAGATAGCCCAGTTATAGAGGCTCTAAATCCCGTTTTATGTATCCACCATACAAGACCAATTCACTTTAGTGTCCAATCTCAGAAAATAGTTTTTGAGAAATTATTATTTTGTCAATTCAATGTTAATTATCTTAGTTTTTAGGGTGATTTTAGCTGTATTATATGTCTACCTCTCGTGTAGATAGCCCAGTTATAGAGGCTCTAAATCCCGTTTTATGTATCCACCATACAAGACCAATTCACTTTAGTGTCCAATCTCAGAAAATAGTTTTTGAGAAAATATTATTTTGTCAATTCAATGTTAATTATCTTAGTTTTTAGGGTGATTTTAGCTGTATTATATGTCTACCTCTCGTGTAGATAGCCCAGTTATAGAGGCTCTAAATCCCGTTTTGTGTCTCCACCATACAAGACCAATTCACTTTAGTGTCAATCTCAGAAAATAGTTTTTGAGAAATTATTATTTTGTCAATTCAATGTTAATTATCTTAGTTTTTAGGGTGATTTTAGCTGTATTATATGTCTACCTCTCATGTATTAAGATAGCCCAGTTATAGAGGCTCTAAATCCCGTTTTATGTCTCCACCATACAAGACCAATTCACTTTAGTGTCCAATCTCAGAAAATAGTTTTTGAGAAAATATTATTTTGTTAATTCAATGTTAATTATCTTAGTTTTTAGGGTGATTTTAGCTGTATTATATGTCTACCTCTCGTGTATTAAGATAGCCCAGTTATAGAGGCTCTAAATCCCGTTTTTATGTCTCCACCATACAAGACCAATTCACTTTAGTGTCCAATCTCAGAAAATAGTTTTTGAGAAATTATTATTTTGTCAATTCAATGTTAATTATCTTAGTTTTTAGGGTGATTTTAGCTGTATTATATGTCTACCTCTCGTGTATTAAGATAGCCCAGTTATAGAGGCTCTAAATCCCGTTTTTATGTCTCCACCATACAAGACCAATTCACTTTAGTGTCCAATCTCAGAAAATAGTTTTTGAGAAATTATTATTTTGTCAATTCAATGTTAATTATCTTAGTTTTTAGGGTGATTTTAGCTGTATTATATGTCTACCTCTCGTGTAGATAGCCCAGTTATAGAGGCTCTAAATCCCGTTTTATGTCTCCACCATACAAGACCAATTCACTTTAGTGTCCAATCTCAGAAAATAGTTTTGAGAAATTATTATTTTGTCAATTCAATGTTAATGATCTTAGTTTTTAGGGTGATTTTAGCTGTATTATATGTCTACCTCTCATGTATTAAGATAACCCAGTTATAGAGGCTCTACATCCCGTTTTGTGTCTCCATTATACAAGACCAATTCACTTTAGTGTCCAATCTCAGAAAATAGTTTTTGAGAAATTATTATTTTGTCAATTCAATGTTAATTAGACTAGTTTTTAGGGTGATTTTAGCTCTATTATATGTCTACCTCTCGTGTAGATAGCCCAGTTATAGAGGCTCTAAATCCCGTTTTGTGTCTCCACCATACAAGACCAATTCACTTTAGTGTCCAATCTCAGAAAATAGTTTTTGAGAAAATATTATTTTGTCAATTCAATGTTAATTAGACTAGTTTTTAGGGTGATTTTAGCTGTATTATATGTCTACCTATCGTGTAGATAGCCCAGTTATAGAGGCTCTAAATCCCGTTTTATGTCTCCACCATACAAGACCAATTCACTTTAGTGTCCAATCTCAGAAAATAGTTTTTGAGAAAATATTATTTTGTCAATTCAATGTTAATTATCTTAGTTTTTAGGGTGATTTTAGCTGTATTATATGTCTACCTATCGTGTAGATAGCCCAGTTATAGAGGCTCTACATCCCGTTTTATGTCTCCACCATACAAGACCAATTCACTTTAGTGTCCAATCTCAGAAAATAGTTTTTGAGAAATTATTATTTTGTCAATTCAATGTTAATTATCTTAGTTTTTAGGGTGATTTTAGCTCTATTATATGTCTACCTCTCGTGTATTAAGATAGCCCAGTTATAGAGGCTCTACATCCCGTTTTGTGTCTCCACCATACAAGACCAATTCACTTTAGTGTCCAATCTCAGAAAATAGTTTTTGAGAAAATATTATTTTGTCAATTCAATGTTAATTATCTTAGTTTTAGGGTGATTTTAGCTCTATTATATGTCTACCTCTCGTGTATTAAGATAGCCCAGTTATAGAGGCTCTAAATCCCGTTTTGTGTCTCCACCATACAAGACCAATTCACTTTAGTGTCCAATCTCAGAAAATAGTTTTTGAGAAAATATTATTTTGTCAATTCAATGTTAATTATCTTAGTTTTTAGGGTGATTTTAGCTCTATTATATGTCTACCTCTCGTGTATTAAGATAACCCAGTTATAGAGGCTCTAAATCCCGTTTTATGTCTCCACCATACAAGACCAATTCACTTTAGTGTCCAATCTCAGAAAATAGTTTTTGAGAAAATATTATTTTGTCAATTCAATGTTAATTAGACTAGTTTTTAGGGTGATTTTAGCTCTATTATATGTCTACCTCTCGTGTATTAAGATAGCCCAGTTATAGAGGCTCTAAATCCCGTTTTGTGTCTCCACCATACAAGACCAATTCACTTTAGTGTCCAATCTCAGAAAATAGTTTTTGAGAAAATATTATTTTGTCAATTCAATGTTAATTAGACTAGTTTTTAGGGTGATTTTAGCTCTATTATATGTCTACCTCTCGTGTATTAAGATAGCCCAGTTATAGAGGCTCTAAATCCCGTTTTGTGTCTCCACCATACAAGACCAAATCACTTTAGTGTCCAATCTCAGAAAATAGTTTTTGAGAAAATATTATTTTGTCAATTCAATGTTAATTATCTTAGTTTTTAGGGTGATTTTAGCTGTATTATATGTCTACCTCTCATGTATTAAGATAGCCCAGTTATAGAGGCTCTAAATCCCGTTTTGTGTCTCCACCATACAAGACCAAATCACTTTAGTGTCCAATCTCAGAAAATAGTTTTTGAGAAATTATTATTTTGTCAATTCAATGTTAATTATCTTAGTTTTTAGGGTGATTTTAGCTGTATTATATGTCTACCTCTCATGTATTAAGATAGCCCAGTTATAGAGGCTCTAAATCCCGTTTTATGTCTCCACCATACAAGACCAAATCACTTTAGTGTCCAATCTCAGAAAATAGTTTTTGAGAAATTATTATTTGTCAATTCAATGTTAATTATCTTAGTTTTTAGGGTGATTTTAGCTGTATTATATGTC